>SNQJ01S0057581.1:12619-55906 GCA_010110895.2 Picea sitchensis | reverse complement strand
ACCACCATCGTGGTCTCTTTTCCGCACATCCCCTCTCAGCAGTTCTGCAATAAATTCAAACTATCATTTACATTCATTGACCTCTTCCTGCAGGTCCATTTACAACACGTATTCATACTTATGAGTTTTTCCATAGTCCTTGACCAGTTCAGTTATATTTACAATCTGGGGGAAACATGGTGTTACAGGTTGCTCCAAAGTTAGGTTGTCCTCTTTCTTTTAGTAGTTAGAATTTGTGTTTTATTAGCATTAGCCATTTTTTTTTATATATGAGAAGAGAAGATAACTTGTGTGAATAGATAACTTGGTGACAGCAGGGTCCTAGTAGCATGGTGGAACTTCGAGTATATAATTGGTTTTCTTACATTTTATTTTGGTTTTCTTCTCTTTATTTCTTTAGGATTTTTAAAAAACGTTTTCGGACAATGTAAGAACCCCCCCTCTACACTAATCCATGTGTGAAACATGACCCATCAACCAACAATAAGGAATCAAATATGATCAAGAGTTTTGAATAAATATCTCCATCCTAACAGCAGCTGGGATCTCAATCTCTGCCTCGCAGAAAGAACAAACATTGAAAGTAGTCAAGAACCTTTCTGCCTCTCCAGAAGTGATAGAAAAACAAGATTTCCATGAGCTACATCCACAAAAAGATCTAGAAGCCTCCTTTGATCACTCTTTCCAACCTGTAGAGGAGACAGAAGAATCATTCAATGGAGAGAAACTACTAGAACTTGAGATCGAGGAGTTCATGACATGCATATCATCAGATCCAGTATGAATCTAAGAGACAAACCATCTAAAAGAATATGATCTGTGTGGAATGATAGAGGGAGACATGCAAAGTGGTATAAATGAGGAAGTAAACCAAAAATATCAAGATTACATTGAACATTGGTTCCAGAAGACAACCAGATTGAGCCACCACTATCTTCTTCAACAACTTTTCACATCATCATGAAAGCAACTGGTTCTTCGGATTCTGGTATACATTAAAGCTTATCTTTCAAACTTGAGTGTTAGCACCACAATTTTTATTTCCATTTAGAGTCATTTTTAGTCGAGTTATGGCCCATGTGTCAAGACATGTGAAGTCAGGTATGTAACAATGGAGGGGTTGAAGTCAACAAGTGGTCGGTTGGCCCTTGGAAACGGGAAGGGATGTCAGCGTCGAAACATGCGTGAATTGTACGAGTATGTTGTTCCCAGAGAATCAGGTCTTGTTAAAAAGTAGTCTCTACGTGCCCCAGGTCGAGTCAAGTAGTTAATGGAAGTCGCGTCGGTCAGTGAAGAAGTTATTATCAGCTCATTATGAAGGCCGAGGAAATGAAAAATCGTGGCTTTCGTATCATGTATGCCCTGTAGCTCTCACCGCCTGTACTTTACACGTGGGGATGTGCCATGGAAAATATGCAATTCTATATGAAACATCCAGTCGCCATGAATTCACTGTTCTTTGGCATGATTCCTCCCTCTTCCCAATTTGTTATAAATTTCATACGTTCGACGTCCATTTTATTCGTAAAACCAGGTCTACGCACTGTTTGCAATTTTTCTCGCAAGCTCAAGTTGATCAAATTCTCTACCTTGCGCATTTGCTGGATCCACCGCACATAGGATAAATACTGGTCGTGCCATGATGACCTCCCAAAGAAGAAGAAAGGGCATATGAAGTAGAAGAATCGCCAGGTCTGAGCCCCAAAGTGACTGGGATTAATTCTCTCTCATACTAGGCGTCCCGAAGGATCCAAAGGGAATTTTCCCTTTACCCGCGGAAACAATGATATCACACCGCACGGAATTCAGAGTGGAAGGACCTGAGAAGGAAGGAAGGACATAAGAAGCCCTACTTCCCTAACAACAGATTCCACAGAGAAGGGGCATGGAAAAGAAAAATAAGGAAGCTGGGGAAACTTGAATCCCAGACGAGCCACGCGCGAGATTGATTGCTGAAATATTACTTATGCACGTTGTTCGGCTAGAACCTGTCGAAGGCATGATCCGAGGAAGTGGGAGGAGAATTAGGAGGATGGGTGCTACGAGTACAAATGATCAAGAGCCATCTCAGCAATTGAAGCAGGCAAAACTAGCTATCACCAAACTTTACCAGGAAAACAGGGAGTTGAGACAACAACTAGCGACAAAGAACATTGAAGCGTCAAAAACACAAGGTCGTGAAGGGAACATGACATGGCTCAAAATACAACTCAGAGAGGCGTAGGATACGATCGTACAGCTGCGTGAAGCACAAAGGCTATCAAAATAAGGGCATGCAAAGCATTCCAGAGAATGTGAAGCGGTCGAGGACGAAGCCCGCACGACTCTCGCCAGCATGTAGAAGAAACAAGATTAACTAAGACCATTCTCGTATCCTCAAACAGAGAGAAAATCTTGACAGTTTTGAAGGAGGAATTTCCCTAAAATATTTTGTCATTTTGATAAACAGCCATGAGAGTCAACAACCACTTGCCACGCACATTCCCCAGCAATGAGCGCGCGACGGAGATAAAAGTCGTTACAGTAAACGGTAGGAATCTAACAGACACTTGTCCCTTAGATACTTGATTGAAGGAAAGCATCGACACCACACTCTCTCATGACGATGCCTGGTCGATAACCGAATCCCCGTGGTGGAACACAAGCATTCATGATGTAGCCAGATGTATTTGTTTTCTATTTTTGGAAAAGTGTCATGCGAAGAGCCCTTAACGAAGAATAGTTGGTTTCCTAGTTTTTAGAGATATTAGTTAGAAGAGCAGGGTAGCCCAAGTGATGCCCTTGCCTATATATTTGATCTTTTCGATGTAAGTTGGGTTGGTTGGAAAACAATTAGTATAGACAATGTCTATTGAATGTAATTTGAGTTCGAATGAAACTTAATGCAAAAGTCTTGTAGTTTGACGTAAAGATTATAATTGTAGCAGTTGGATGTATTGTTTTCCTTTCTGTGCGTTTGTACTTCCTGTTCTCTTTATTCATATATTTTTCTGTCTATCTCGGAACTAAATTTCGAACTTGTGGATTCGCTGTGCAACGCCCCTTGTTCGTGCCATTTAGACAAAATGTATTTCCTCTAAAGCTAACTCCAAATTCATCCTCAACGGTGCTTCGAGTTGCTTCCTGTGTTTTCTGTCTACCACACACAACGATTTTAAATTGAATATTGTTGCTCGCTTAGCCTTTATCCTCTTAAGTTCAGTCATTGAGTCATTTTTTCTATCGTTTGCTTGAATCGAATCCATATACCGAGGTCCTACTATCTTACACCAATGAAACCATAACTTATTATCTAACAGTGTTAAATCTAGCCACATCTTTAAAGCCATATCGCGCGATGAGATTGTGTCTCCCAAGAGAGCCCTCTCTAGATCCCAAAGGCTAGTTTCAGGTCTCAAAGTTGGTTGAAATAGTTACCATCATCGTTTGTTTATCAGCCGAATGGATTTATGGAGTGATAATATTATGGCACCATTGTCGAGGATGAAATTGAATAAATTTTCCCTGGGAGAACGAATAAAGTTGCAGTTTTGGCCCCTGAGGGTAGCAGAGGGACAAACATCTATACTGGCTGAAATATTTACCCTGGTGACTCCAGTCAAAAATACCAGTAGAACTAAGTAGCGTGGTTCATGAACCATGGCTTCGAAGGCAATCTATACCCGAGCTAATCCTAACCCAAACCCTACAAAGCCTGTGTACGACCCCGAGAAGATTCTGCGTAGGACTAGAGAGAAAGCACAAAACCTATTATATTACCTGGAAAAAATCCTGTCCTTACCCAAAGAGGATGCACAAAACATTGACGACCTTGAGTTTGACGCATTATTTGAAGAAACCTTGTTCAGGTCTAAGTTGGAAACCATCTTGGATGAGATAGTTTTCGACCAGAAGAGATTCAAAAACCTCATATCTAATAATATCCCTTGAATCCCCAACCCTCCTAGAGCCATGGCCGCCAGGTTCGCCCCCCTCGTCCCGCCAACCCAACTACATGACTTGCCTCAGAATTATAGCCAGAGAATCAAGCTCTATGATGCCGAAGGAAATGTTTCTGCCCAAAGGCACCTAGACTAGTTTAACGATTTCGTCGACCTGGAGGAGGTAGACTACGCAGGCACGAAAATGAGGTTGTTTGCGTAGAGCCTCTCGAGGGAGGTGAGGAAATGGTTCAAATCCCTCCCGGATACAAGAATCCAAGACTTCGTCGCATTCGAGACGTCTTTCATAAATAGATGGGGAGACAAGAAGAACCCCTTGCAGCTGCTGACGCAGTACAATAATATGAAGAAATAATTGGAGGAGGTGGTGCATTAATTCTTAGCCCGTTTCTTGAAGGTTTACAACTTGATTCCTGAAAAAGTCGAGCCACCCCACGGGACTGCGCAGTTGCAATATACCGACACCTTCGACAAAGATTTCACCCTGTTGTTGAGAGAAAGAAGATCAAGAAATCTAGATGATATAATGAGAAACGCTATCGAAGTTGAAGTAAACATGATGGCATCGGGGAAGATCAAACAAAGATTCAATAGAGGCGATAAGAAACCCCAGGGAGACACACAACCATCGACGTCTCGGTCCTCATACGAAAATTTCGACCTGATGATGAAGACCATGGAGAAACTGATGGAGAGAATTTCCATGGGAAATAAACCTTCTTCCCGAGAACAAAATGACCCCTAGCTCAGAAATCAGAACCTTAGAAGGGGTCAGGTCCCTCAAATTAGATAGAGGGAGTAGAGAGATCAAGGCGACCAACAGACGAGACCTCCACTCCAAAACAACTATGCAGATGAAGACTTCGATCAAATGTTTGAAGACCAAGTGTATTGTTGCGATGACAAGAACCCGCGCGCATTTTTTACAAAGGGCGAACATGATCGGTACATGAGAAAAAACGACGATTTTGTGCTGGAGATGGATGATGCATGGTTTGGGGAAACAAATGATGTGTTGTCTTTGGAAACATAAGAGTTCAGAAAGGGTTATCAGAATGCTATCATGCAGTTTCAGAAGAAGTATAACCTCAGGAGTAAGGAAGCGTCTACTGAGCCTCAGCAGACAAATCCCATAAGGAAACCTCCGGTGGACACCCCTTCCACAAGCCGACCGAGGCCAGACAACATGACCAAGGATGCAACTGAGAAGGCCAAGTCTAAGGAAGAGGCCTCGAAGAAAACTCTGGAAACAAGCTAATAAAAAGGTGGAAAAGAGGTAGAGAAAGTCTGTCCCCCTTTTAATTTAGAGCATGAAATGGCTAAAATCAAAATCTCTATCCCATTCAACGAAATTATCATAAAGGGTGAGTATCGGGAACAAATTAATAAAACACTGAAGATGGGAGGGACCCCCGATACTTTGAATGTCCAAGATGACTACCCTGCTATCTTTTTTGGTCTGCGCATTGAAGAGACAAGTGATACTGAGGACGTCCCTCCATTCTACGTTAGTCTAAAGGTTCATGACATGATCCTACAAAACGCCATGATGGATTTTGACACGTCACACAACCTCATTCCAAAGGTGATCATGGATGAATTGGGTTTGGATATCACCATTCCCTACAAGGACATTTTCTCTTTTGATTCGAGGAAGGTCAAGTGCTTGGGTCTCACTAAGGACTTGGTCGTGTCATTGGCCCAAATTCCTTCAAAGAACATGGTTATGGATGTGGCTATGGCGGACATACCCCCTAAGTTTGGCATGCTGCTGTCTAGATCATGGGCTTCGAAGTTAAAGGGGACCCTGCAAATGGACATGTCATATGCCACCATTCCTATCTTTGGCCAGGACAGATGATTGTACAGAGAAGTGCTGCTGAAATATATGGTAAGAAGTAAGACGCAGCCGAATAACCATCCCATATATTCGTTCGACACTAAGGTGGGTTCCTCCATATTCTACAATGACCTCAGTTTTGAAGAGGATGAAACATCAACCATTTTGAATGTCGATGATGAAGTCGCACGATAAGAAGCCGAGTGCGTCGATTCGAGAAACCGTGTGGAGAACGAGATATGGAACATGAGTTTTGACGACACGTTCAACAAAGAAGGGGCTAGGGTCGGCGTATGGATAACCCCCCCCCAAGGTGGGCTCAAAGTTCTGGTCGTACAAGCTCTCTTTTGATTGTACAAACAACATGTCCAAGTACGACGCACTGATTTTGGGCCTAAAGTTTTTAAAGGAATTAGGCATGGAAAGGATAGAAATACACTGAGACTCCGAGATGATTATAAACCAGGTGAACGACATATATCAGGCAAAACACCCCAGGATGAGAGCATATAGAAACTTGGTGTTGGACCTCCTCGAGGAGTTCTCGGAGTATAATCTGTCAGTTGGTCCGAGGGGGAAAAATCAAATCATTGATGCATTGGCCACCTCGGCCTTGGTTTTCAAAATCCCCATCTTCCCCAACAAAAAATATGGGATCGAAGTCAAGAACAGATTGGTAGTGATTAATAATATCTAATACTGGAAGGTGTTTGAAGACGACAAACAGGTGGAGAGGTTCCTCCAAATGAGCGACGAGTTCGCTCATACAAACATTGACGATGAATGTTGTTGCGACGAAGATGGGAGCATGGATGTGCGCAATAATGACGACCCTTTCAAGAACCAGATAGCGGGAAGGGGCATAGTTCAACTGAAAAATAACATCATCCTGAAGGGGTTAGTGCCAATGGAAAAGTTGTTCGACGAAAAATGACGTGGCTAGAAATCCCAGGATCACTGCAAATGACAAGGATGTTGAAGACTGCAACATCGGGGTTGAGGATAACCCAAAAATAATCAAGTTGTCAAAGACGCTTAGTCCAAAGGTCAAGCAAGACTACGTCAAGCTCATGAAGGATTTCCCTGACGTTTTCGTGTGGAGCTATGACGATTTGAAGGTGTATGACACTAAAGTGATCTAGCATGGTATCCCTCTCAAAGAAGACCAGAAGCCTTTCAAATAGAAGCTGAGACAGATAAATCCCCTTCTACTATCATTGATTGAAAAACAGGTAAATAAATTGTTTGAAGCTAAGATTATCATTTATTTAATATTCTCAGAATGGGTAGCTAACTTGGTACATGTAAGAAATAAGAGCGACAAAATAAGACTGTGTGTGGACTTCCAAAAATTGAACAAAGTGTCCCTAAAGGACCACTACCCTCTCCCAAAAATGGACTATATCTTGCAAAAGGTGGTGGGGTCCCAGAAGATGTCAATGTTGGACGGTTTTTCGGGGTATAATCAGATCATGGTCCACCCAGATGACAGAGAAAAAATGGCTTTCATGACTTCTTGGGGAACGTTCATGTACGCCAAGATGCCTTTCAACCTGATGAACGCCGGAGCTACTTTCCAGAGGGCAATGGACATCATGTTTTCCGATGAAAAGGACAAGTTCATTGTGATCTATTTGGATGACATCAAGGTATACTCTTCCTCCGACGAACAACACCTCGAGCACCTGAAGAAAGTTTTCCAGAAGTGCAGGAAATTTGGCATATCACTGAATCCAAAGAATTCACATTTCAGGGTGGAAGAAGGGAAGTTGTTGGGACATGTTACCTCGAAATAGGGCATCAAGATAGAACCCAACAAGGTTGAAGGAATCCTAAAAATTGGCACTCCCCGCAGTAAGAAGGAAGTGCAATCCTTCTTGGGAAAGGTAAAATTCTTGAGGAGATTCATTCGGAACCTGGAAGAAATTATAAATCACATAAACTGTATGCTCGGGAAGGTAAATGAGATCAAGTGGAATCCGAAAGCCCGAAAATCATTTGAAGATATCGAGGTGGCTCTGACTAAATCTCCTGTGCTAGCCAGTCTAGACTTCACGAAATATTTCATCCTTTTTTCATTCGCCTCAGAGCATACGATTGTCAGCGTGATATTGCAGAAAGATGAGTAGAACTTTGAGAAACCTATAGCCTATTTCAGGAGGACGCTGAGGGATTCTCCACTAAGGTATGAAATTATGGAAAAAAAAACATACGCCTTAGTGAAAGCACTGAAGGAGTTCAGGACGTACATATTTCACTCCCATGTCATTGCTTATGTTCCTAACAACTTAGTAAAGGTTATCCTGACTCAACCCGACCCTGAAGGGAGAAGAGGCAAGTGGATAACGACCATGCTGGAATACGATCTCAAGATCAAGCCTACAAAACCATTTAAGGGTCGGGACCTTGCGAAGCTAATGGTGCAGTCGGGTTGCAATGCTGTAGGAGTCAATTTCATTACTGATTTGTTAGAAAGTCCTCAGGATGAAACGATTGTGCGGGTATCTTAGAAGTTCATCGATTCGCTGTGGCATGCAGACATAATCTATGTGTTGGAGAATCTCCAGGCCCCCCTAGGAGTAAGTAAGACCAAGGAAAGATTTATAAATATTAAAGCGGTTAAGTTCTACATCCTAGACAATTCACTCTACTGGAAAGATCCTGTGGGAATATTGCTAAGTTGTTTGCTGGAAAATGATCTAAAGCGAGCCATAGAAGAGTTTCATAAAGGTGATTATGGAGGGAACCACTACTGGAAAACCACCGTGCAAAAAATCCTGAGAGAGGGTTTCTATTGGCCTACAATTTTCGCAGACGTGTATAAAGAACTCTGCAGCGGCCACGGATGTCAGATTTTCGACGAGAGAATAAAGTTGCAGCGCCTGCCACCAAAGCCGATCTCAGTCAAAGTACCTTTCATGCAGTGAGGTTTGGATTTCATAGGGGACATAAATCCACCATCCTCGGCGTAGCACAAATGGATACTCATGGCCACTAACTACTTCACGAAATGGATAGAGGTGATCCCCACGAGGCAAGCTACCGACACAGTCATCATCCAATTTCTGGAGACATACATCTTGTCGAGATTTGGATGCCCCTTCAAGATCATAACAAACAACTTGACCACGTTCAAGTCCAAAAGGATGGAAAAGTTTTGTCAATATTACAATATAACCCTAGGGCATTCTACAACGTAATATCCTCAAGGAAACGGGTTAGAAAAATCCTCAAATAAAAGCCTAACTAGGATCATCAAAAGTCTCCTACAAGACAATAAGAAGGCTTGGCATAAAATATCATCTATGTGTTGTGGGCAGATCGGGTCACCACCAAGAAATCCATCTTAATGTCGCCTTTTCAGATTGTATACGACGTAGACGCAATTTTTCCTACCACCTTGGGATTTCCCTTCAGAAAGTTGTTGGAGGAGCAAGAGGCCAAGCCAGAGGACACGTAGAGGAGAATAAATCATCTGATTCACACACAACAGATGAGGGAATAGGTATACAATCGATCACAACTCCATCAGGAGAGGATGAAGAGAACCTTCGACAAGCGTTCTAAGAAGGAAGATTTTCAGGTGGGGGAGCTGGTGCTGAAATGGGATGCGAGGAATGAAGATAAAGGAAAGCACGAAAAATTTGACCACCTTTGGATAGGTCCATATAGAGTCAGCACGTATTGCGGGAGAAACACTTATTTTTTAGAAGGATCAAATGGAGAGTGCCTTGGTTGGGGGCCTATAAACGGAAGGTTCGTCAAACATTATTTGATGAAATAAATTCTGTTTAAGTCTCATGTCATTGTAAATAGTCGTTTTGTTTTACGTCGAGTCAGTATGTCAGTAGAAAATTGAAGCCCGAAGTAAAGGCCCTAAGTTTATGCTGAAGTTTTTAGAAATTGTGTCCATAGGTTTAGGTTTTGTTTTGTTTTCCATATTTCAGTGTCTAAATTTGAATAAATCCCAATGGTCAGGCACCTGGTCTACTGTTCTTTGCTACCTCGCGGGGATGATAGCATCCCCGTTGGAGCCAGCTGTTAGCACCGCCAATTTTCTTTCCATTTAGAGTCGATTTTTGTCAAGTTATGGCCCATTTGTCAAGATGTGTGAAGTCAAGTACGTAACAATGGAGGGGTCAAAGTAAGAAAGTGGTTGGTTGGCCCTTGGAAACGAGAAGGGATGTCAGAGTCAAAACATGCGTGAATTGTACCAGTATGTTGTTTCCATAGAGTCATGTCCTATTAAAAAGTAGTCTCTATGTGCCCCAGGTTGAGTCAAGTAGTTAATGGAAGTTACGTCGGTCAGTGAAGAAGCTATTATCAACTCATTATGAAGGCCGAGGAAATTAAAAATTGTGGCATTCGTATCGTGTATGCCCTGTATCTCTCACTGCCTGTACTTTACACGCGGGGATGTGCCATGGAAAATTTGCAATTCGATCTGAAACATGCAGTCACCATGAATTCACTTTTCTTTGGCACGATTCCTCCCTCTACCCAATCTGTTATAAATTTTAGACGTTCAGCGTCCATTTTATTCGTAAAACTAGGTCTACGCATTGTTGGCAATTTTTCTCGCAAGCTCAAGTTGATCGAATTCTCTGCCTTGCACATTTGCTAGATCCACTACGTGCAGGATAAATATTGGTCATGCCATGGAGACCTCCCAAAGCATAAGAAAGGGCATGCGAAGTAGCAGAATATCCAGGTCTGAGCCCTAAAGCGACTGGGATTCGTTCTCACTCACAATAGGCATCCCGAAGGATTCAAAGGGAATTTTCCCTTTACCTGTGGAAACAATGATATCACACCACGCGAAACATGGAGTGGAAGGACTTGAGTAGGAAGGAAGGAAAGAAGCATCCCTGTCTCCCCAACAATATATTCTGCGGAGAAGGGACAGGGAAAAGAAGAATAAGGAAGCTGGGGAACCATAATCCCAGATGAGACGTGCGCGAGATCTATATGCTTAGTTATAGACGGAATTTAGTCCTTCTATATGCTTAGTTATAGAAGGAAGAGAAGTGGGGATAGTGGGCATTCCATCCTTATCCCTCTTTCAAGGTTAAAAAAAGGTGAAGCTTCTATATGCAGGTGAAGCTTCTATATGCTTAGTTATAGAGGGATAGTGGGCATTCAATCCTTATCCATCTTTCGAGGTTAAAAAAAGGTGAAGCTACACCATTGAGGCTATACTCCGAGTGATTTTCTTAGTCCTTCAATAGCTATTGAGGCTACTCCGAGTGCTTTTCTTAGTCTTTCTATAACTAGGAGGAAGAGGAGTGCTTTCCTTAGTCCTTCTATAACTAGGAGGAAGAGTACTCATTTTCTTAGTCCTTCTATAACTAGCAGGAAGAGGAGTGCTTTGCTTAGTCCTTCTATAACTAGGAGGAAGAGTACTATTGAGGCTACTCCGAGTGCTTTTCTTAGTCCTTCTATAACTAGGAGGAATGAAGAGTACTATTGAGGCTACTCCGAGTGCTTTTCTTAGTCCTTCTATAACTAGAAGGAAGAGGAGTGCTTTGCTTAGTCCTTCTATAACTAGGAGGAAGAGTTCTTTGTTGAGTACTTCGAAGAGTGCTACTCCGAGTGCTTTTCTTAGTTCTTCTATAACTAGGAGGAAGAGGAGTGCTTTGCTTAGTCCTTCTATAACTAAGAGGAAGAGTGCTTTGCTGAGTCCTTCGAAGAGTGCTTTTATTAGTCCTTTGATAAGAAAGGAGGAAGACTGCTGCGCTTAGTCCTTCGATAACTAGGAGGAAGAGTGCTTTGCTTAGTATTCTTAGTTACTTCTATAACTAGGAGGAAGAAGAGTGCTTTGCTTAGCCTTCTACAACTAAGATTTGCTTAGTCCTTCTATAACTAGGAGGAAGAGTGCTTTGCTTAGTCTTCTATAAGGAGGAGGAAGAGTGATTTGCTTAGTCCTTCTATAACTAGGAGGAAGAGTGCTTTGCTTAGTCTTCTATAACTAGGATTTGCTTAGTCCTTCTATAACTAGGAGGAAGAGTGCTTTTCTTAGTTTTCTAAGACTAGGATTTGGAGGAAGAGTGCTTTTCTTAGTCTTCTATGACTAGGATTTGCTTAGTCCTTCTATTAGGAGGAAGAGTGCTTTTCTTAGTCTTCTATGACTAGGATTTTCTTAGTCCTTCTATAACTAGGAGAAAGAGTGCTCCTTCTATAACTAGGAGAAAGAGTGCTCCTTCTATAACTAGGAGAAAGAGTTCTTTTCTTAGTCTTTTATAACTAGGATAACTAGGAGGGAGGAACAGTGCTAACTAAGAGGGAGGAAGAGTGCTTTGTTGAGGAAGAGTGCTTTGCTTAGTCTTCTATAACTAGGAGGGAGGAAGAGTGCTTCTTTGTTGAGGAAGAGTGCTTTACTTAGTCTTCTATAACTAGGAGGGATGTGAGGGAGGAAGAGTACTTCTTTGTTGAGGAAGAGTTCTTTGCTTAGTCTTCTATAACTAGGAGGGATATGACTATAACTAGGAGGGATATGACTAGGATTTGCTTAGTCCTTCTATAACTAGGAGAAAGAGTGCACCTTCTATAACAAGAGTGCTCCTTCTATAACTAGGAGAAAGAGTGCTTTGCTTAGTCTTTTATAACTAGGATAACTAGGAGGGAGGAACAGTGCTAACTAGGAGGGAGGAAGTGTGCTTTGTTGAGGAAGAGTGCTTTGCTTAGTCTTCTATAACTAGGAGGGAGGAAGAGTGCTAACTAGGAGGGAGGAAGAGTGCTTTGTTGAGGAATAGTGATTTTCTTAGTCTTCTATAACTAGGAGGGAGGAAGAGTGCTTTTCTTAGTCTTCTATAACTAGGAGGGAGAGAAGTGGGAGGAAGAGTGCTTTGCTTAGTCTTCTATAACTAGGAGGAAGAGGAAGAGTGCTTTGCTTAGTTTTCTATAACTAGGAGGAAGAGAAGTGGGAGGAAGAGTGCTTTGCTTAGTCTTCTATAACTAGGAGGGACATAAGTGGGAGGAAGAGTGCTTTTCTTAGTTATATAACTAGGAGGGAGATAAGTGGGAGGAAGAGTGATTTTCTTAGTCTTCTATAACTAGGAGGAAGAGTGCTTTGCTTAGTCTTCTATAACTAGGAGGGAGATAAGTGGGAGGTATAACTAGGAGGAAGAGTGCTTTGCTTAGTCTTCTATAACTAGGAGGGAGATAAGTGGGAGGAAGAGTGCTTTTCTTAGTCTTCTATAACTAGGAGGAAAAATGCTTTGCTTAGTCTTCTATAACTAGGAGGAAGAGAAGTGGGAGGAAAAGTGCTTTGGTTAGTCTCTATAAGTAGCAGGTAGGAGAAAGAGAAGTGCGAGGAAGAGTGTTTTGCTTACTCTTCTATAAGTAGGAGGAAGAGAAGTGGGGATAGTGGGCATCCCATCCTTATTCCTCTTTGAGGAATGAAGAAAGCTGAAGCCACACCATTCTTTGAGGCTTGAAGAAAGGTGAAGCTATACCATTGATTACCATTGCAAAAGAAACCACACTTAAACAACCCATAACTCACAAACTTAAACAACCCAGAACCTAAAACCAAACTTAAACAACCCATAACCGATGGGTTATGGAAACCCAACTGTAACCGAATCTGTCAAAGGCCAAAGCTAAATCCCAACTGTAACCGAATCTATGTCAAAGGCCAAAGATAAATCCCAACTGGTACCGAATCTGTGTCAAAGGCCAAATCTAAAAGCCAACTGTAACCGAATATGTCCAAGCCTTTTGAGAGATCCACTTTGACTGGATCATGGTTTTAATCGAATTTTTGGTTTTAATCGAGCCTGGTGGATTTACCGGCCTTCCAAGAAGCCCAATTGCTCAGGTGAAATTTGTCAATATATATTATTTTGCATTCTGTATTTAAAATTTTATATTCTGACATTATATATTTGAAAATAATTTTTTTTATATTCTGACATTATATATTTGAAAATTTATATTCTGACATAATATATTTGAAATTTTATATTCTGATATAATATATTTGAAAAGAAAAAAGATTTTATATTCTGATATAAAATATTTGAAAAGAAAAAAGAGAAAAGTAAAAAAAAGAAAGGAAAAAAAAGAAAAATAATTTAAAAAAGAGCAGAGTAAAATACAATGTTCTGGAATATTCCCATATTAACTCTCAATGTACATTGATAATTTTTCATTTTGACTTTTCCAATGTATTTGTTTTGCATCCTATATTTGAAAAGAAAGAAACAAAGCACAATGCAATATTATAAATAAAAAAATAAACATCAAATATAAAATTTTCTTTATACAATTTTTTTTTTAAATATTATTATATAATTTTTTAAATTATAATAAGCATACACAAACAATAAAATGTGAAGTCTCTCAATGTACATATTTTTTTCCATATTGATTTTTCCAATGTACATCTAAAATGTCAAGTCTCTCAATGTACATGCTTTTTTTCTATATTGATTTTTCTAATGTATGTACACAATGTATGTACATCTTTGTGTTTTCCATATTGACTTTCATATTTATATTCAAAAAGCCAGACAATATAACATTTTAATTATAAATAAAAAATAAACATCCAATATAACATTTTCAATTATAAATAATAATAATTTATTTTTAAAGTCACGATCAAGTCACACCAAATTGGTGTATGAAACCCCTTGTTTATGGGATCAAATTGGTGTATGAGACCCCCTTGTTTGTGGAACAAAGGACCCCCTCCGTGTTTTCCATATTGATTTTCGTATTTATATTCGAAAAGACAGACCAAACACAACGCAATATAACATTTTATTTATAAATAAAAAATAAACATTCAATATAATATTTTCAATTATAAATAATAATAATAATAATAATCTATTTTTAAAATCACGGCCAAACCACACCAAATTGGTATATGAGACCCCCTTTTTTGTGGGACAAAGAACCCCTCCGCCGAGCGATTCCGAGCGATTTGACTGATAAAATCTATAGAGATATACATACCCTACCCCTTCTTATACATACCCTACCCCTTCTGGATATTCTTATACATACCCTACCCCTTCTGGATATTTAAACTTGTGACCTCTTAAGAGGAAAAACACAACTACCCCTTCTGGATTTAAAACACAACTACCCCTTCTGGATTTAAACTTGTGACCTAAGTTGTGACCTAAGTTGTGGAGGAAAAACACACATGTTAACCAAACCAATAATTAAGAAGAATAACATTTTTCAATTATGAATAAACATACACAAATAAACATGAATAACAGGATATCATGAATAAATATACACAAATAAACATGAATAATAACCAATAATTAAGAAAAATAACATTTTTCAATTATGAATAAACATACACAAATAAACATGAATAACAGGATATCATGAATAAACATACACAAATAAACATGAATAATAACCAATAATTAAGAAGAATAACATTTTTCGATTATGAATAAACATACACAAATAAACATGAATAACAGGATATCGTAGTGTTAACCTTAAGGTTCACTTCTGCAATGAATTGTACTAGATATTTGGATGAACTGTTTTTCTTGATTTCTTAAGTTCCGTTTTGATGAACTATCAAACGAAATCACACTGCCAGTGCCCACCCCTACCCATGAAGGCTTGAGGATGTCTACGAGTCTTTGGTGGTAAAGACAGGTAGTTTCTTTTCAGATCTGTTCACATAGATAATCGATGCTCAGCTTGACTGTCAAATCTACTCCTATACAAAATTGAATTGATGGGAGAACACAACAAAAAGTTTTATGAATAGTCATAAACACCATAGTCATTAATATTATGAATAACATAAAATATTAATTGGTACCTTAGGATCATAATTATTTGTGACTATATTGACAAAATTCAATACGGTAAACTAATTTAGATCCACAACTAAGCTGAGAAATTAGTGTTAATTTAAGAGATAAGATTGATGATGACAACGTCAATCCAGAAGCAAAAAAGTTTGGAATAATAAACATTCCAGTATTAAAAATTTTACTCTTGTTCTAAAAAATTTTGTTCTGATTTTGAAAAAGAGCTAAAATTAATTGAAAAAAAACGAATTTATATTAACAATATTCTTTTAAAATGTTAGATATCCATGGACGATGATCAGATTCAGAAAAAAGTAATTGCTCTCCACCGTCACATTTCATTTCAGAGATGACTGGCTAATTTCTGATAGAAATGGGTATGCATCTGGCAAAACAGCCCACCCAATGGCTGTGGCCGGTCATTTTGTCGGTTCGGCAACAAAGCTTCCCATGCGGATCATTACTCCATCAATGTCTCTGACATATCCCACCTTCTGACCCCATTCTTTATCTTCAGGGGCTGATACAGCCGTCGCTCCTGCCTTCACGGCATGCTGTAATATAATATTTATGGCATATACAGCACAAACCAAATCAGCCATTATCATAATTACACACAGGAGCAGAAGGGAGATAAATGCAATCCATTCCATATCAATCTAATAGGTATTTATTGAATGGATGCAGCTGCAAGAATTATTACAGACCTTAAAAGCGGCATCGACATCACGATAGGTGAAGCAGAGCTCAACGTTGTGCCTGGGCTGGTCCTGTGCAGCAATCTGCACTCCACCAGTTATGTCCGTCTCGTGCTGTTCTACAGGCGTTAACGCAATCGTCGTTGATCCGCTTTCCAGCTCCCCCCACCTGCACCGCCACCATTATAATTCAAGTTCACTTAATTCATTCATTCACAACGACATCGACGCTTCATAATTGTAACATTTTTTCATACCTGCGGCTATGATCCAGACGGCGAATATTGAAGCCAAACGCCTTGGAATAGAATTCAGCAGATTTGGTCACGTCTTTCACGTACACCACTGTGTAGGCAAAGTGGGGATTCAGATCTGCAGCAACACCAGCCATTGATCCAACTCGAATATTAAACCCTCCTCCTCCTGCTAATGCTATCTCTGGTTTTAGGCACAAAACAAACTATCTCAGAAACGGGGATTGGGATTGTTTAAACTCTGTGCTGCAGCTGCTGCTTCCTTTGGTTCTAAGGGTGGTACTTACATGTGGCTTCATGCATGCCTTGCTCGTCTGCCACGTCGCTGTCGCGTCATATACATATCTACTTCAAATATATTGTAGTGCGTGATGGTATGATTCGTAGGTATCGAAATATCGTTATACCCTTCATCTTATTCTTTTTCGAATTATACCTAATTGCTAAGGATCTATCATGGATTCTTTTCTAAAGGGACTAATTTATTTTTAATTAGTAATAATAATTATCTAAAATATAATGTATTTTAGTCATCTCCATATGAGAAAAGTTATCTTTTGTTGTAAGAATTCTATCGCTCGTCAGATTTAAGTAAGCTAAAAATATATATATGTTTATTTTCAAGATGCAACCTTCTCATACATTTATAATATATAGAGGGAATGTTATGCATAAGCTAAATATATATATGTTTATTTTCAAGATGCAACCTTCTCATACATTTATAATATATACAGGGAATGTTATGCATAAGCTATATATATATATATATGTTTATTTTCAAGATGCAACCTTGGCATACATTTATGATATATACAGGTAATGTTATGCTTTTGTTGCGTGCTTGTATTAGAAATCATATTCATAAAAAAGCTACATGAGAATATGTGATACTTTAGTTTTAATTGTTAAATTATAATTTATTAAATCATGTTTTATTTGCAAATGACTAGGTTTGTGTAATTGGAGTCAAGGTGAGTACTCTGAGTTGTAATCACCTATATTGTAAATATTCATAGTGTAGAGTTTAAAGTTAAGGTTTGATTAGTGAATGTCCGTGAGTTTAAGTAGTGGGTTAGGGTTATGGCGTGGATATTATGTTTTTAGGGATCACCATGTAGATATTACCATGGTGTGGTTACGATATGTAGAAGTAGTATAATATAATATTCACTAAAAAGATTGTTTGAGAAGCAATACTATGAGTATGATACCATAAGAAGGGAAGACAAAATGAGGTGCATGAGTGAATTGACCTTGACACTTGTCCTTTGGGGAGTACTACCATTTTTTCCATGGTTCCTTAAAATATCTCATATCAATTTTTGACTTGAGTGTACTAAGTACAAATTGTGACATCCTTGGGAAATGAGTAGGTCTTGTTACCCCCCAGTTTAGGGGTAATTAAGGAGATGATGTCTCGAGGATCGCAGGTAGCAGAGATGGAGTGTTGAGAGCCAAATTGACCAACAAATCCCACATTGAGTGGATAGGGCCCCTCCTCTCCACCACACATCACCACTCGTCGTCAACAACATAGTAGTGTTTGCCACACTAGCTTAGTCCACAAAAGAATATAGGTCTTGCTTCATAAAGTAACAAGTCCAGTCTCATGGTAATTGTCACTTTAATATTTGAATCATTTGAGCAAGTTGCAAAGGGTCATGTCTTGTTTATGGAATGTTTGCTTGGAAATTGTATCTTTTTCCTTATTTCACCTTGGTGGTTGACATGGAATCCTAGTAAGTTGGTCACCCACAAGAAAAGGGATGCTACTAGGGGTCTCATTGAAGGGTCCTTGTATCCTTGCCACTCATACTTACCACTTTCTATACTTCTTCCCCTCTGTTTCCTCACCTTTTGGGTTTTTGGGTTCATTGACCCCAAGAAGGGCTTGTACCTCATTTCATGGGAAGAAGGGGCTAAAGGCCCAGAGGTGTTGCAACTAGCACTATAAAAGTCAAAAGTTGCATTCTATCCTTCTAGATGCTCACCCTAAGGTCCTGAGAGCCATGAAACACTTCTTTATAAAAAATAAAGGACCTTTAAAAGAAAATAAATAAAAGTTGTCCCGCTTGATTGGCGGATGCATTGCAATGTTCTTTAATTTCTAGTGCACATAACACTCAATGTGTTCTAACATCAAGTGGAATTGCAATGCTCTTTTATTTCCATTGCACATAGCACTCAATGCTCGGACCATAAAAAAGAAAGGAAAATAAAGGGATTGGAAAAATGTTGCATTGCAAACGAAGGGATGCAAAACACCCTCCACAAAGGCACCCATAGATAAGACAATATGAACCTTTCATATGTCAATAACCCCATACCCAAGAGTGCTTCCCCAATCCACTTCATACTCATTACATGATCTAGAAAGGGTCTTCTTGGGAAACATTCCTTGATTTGGGGATTGGCCTACCCAATAGGGCACTATGACACCCCTTCCATACCTAAATTTGACAAAGTTTATAAGGTCTTTGAGCATTTGTTCAATTTGAAAAGGGGGGACTTAATGCCCTAGTTTGGGTGGTTCTTTTATTAAATGTGGCTTACTTGGCATGATTCATATGACTTGTGGACCCTTGGAGGGTGTATTTGCTTGTCTTTGCATCACCTTGCCCGATGAAAGTCATTCATGAAGGGACTAAGCCACTTGGACCTTCAAAGGGGAATGAAATCACATTGGATAGATGTTGCACCCCACACATTGTAGGCCTAGGATGATGAGCATTTCACCTTGGATGATGTCCCTAGCACATGAACGTGGCCCATAAGCATGAAGAAGGGATGACATCACCCTCTAATGCCCAAACGTCCCTCTATTGAAGCATGACATCACACATTTAGGAGGATGTTTGGCATGATTAATGCACTTGGTGGTGCTATGGGATTATAACCCCACTCTTTTTCTTTATTTGGGGATGACATGACACCTCAGGAGCATGACATCCTATCCCTTGGAGAAGAGTCTTATGGGCTCGCATGCCATTATTTTGTCATTTTTTTTATCATTTTGTAGCTTATGTGGGAAAAAAGAACACATCATTTAGTTGGTTAAGCATTATGACTTTGGTTTGACCTTAAATTATGGATTTAATTGTAAATGTGGACAAACATGACTTGAGTCTTATGGGCTCGCATGCCATTATTTTTTCATTTTTTTTTATCATTTTGTAGCTTATGTGGGAAAAAAGAACACATCATTTAGTTGGTTAAGCATTATGACTTTGGTTTGACCTTAAATTATGGATTTAATTGTAAATGTGGACAAACATGACTTGGGTTTTCCATTATAAATAGAGGCAAGTCATTTTTCATTTGGATAGAAATCATCACTAATGAAAGATACTCTTTGGACTACAATTTTCATCCTCTTGGATAATTATCTATGTCTCTTGTTCTTGTGCTAAGTGTGGTGCGATTTTCTCTTCAAGGAATTATACTAGTGTGCAATTTTATTGGAAGCTTGTGGTGAAGTCTTGTGGGGTATTTGTTGGTTGAGTAAGGTTTTTTCTTCATCATTTTCTTTCCTAATAACTACATTTTGATGCAATCATATGTTAATTTGCTTGATTTTGTTGGAAAAACCATAGGAGGAGTAAGAGTGTTTACAGCCTCCATAGCTCACAATACTTTTTCACCTAGCTAAGAGCACTCAAGGTTTGTTTCAATAAGTAGGAGTGTCTGCACCCTTGAAGCAAATTTTGACTAGGATTTGATTTCTAGGGAGTAAGAAGGTTTACACCCCTAGAAACCCTAAACCCTAGTTTAGCCTTGATTGGTGAGCTAATCGATTTAGAAGAAAGACATGTTTTGAGTGCTATGAGGGTTTATCCCTAACTTCTCTCCACTTTTTCTATTTTGTTTAACTCTTTCTTTAAGCAAGTGACTCCATAACCCATTAAAGGCACTAGTCTTCATTGATGTAGTAAATTGACAAAGCTTCATAGAAATCTCTCTATCTCTTTCTCTCTTACTTCGTGATAAGATAAAGTGATTGGTAATTAAATGGTTGATAGATTTTGACTTTAACTTGTTGTCGTTATAAATTGTTAGCTACAACCATCAAAACTACTACTTTTACTACCATCTCTTACTTTTCTCACAATCTAACCATGGAAATAATTATTTAGGTATTGAATATTAAAGTACTCATTAAGAGCATCAATTTGAGTTGTTTGTTTGTTGATTTCTATGGTTAAATATTTTTTTCTGTTACAATTTACTTATTGTTGATAACACTTATTTAGCAACCAATCTAACTGTTAAAACTAATGCTTAAAGCCTTGATCATTATTTATTAGTTTCTAGCTTTCATTCCATTTATTTGCAACTTTGACAGTGTTTTCACGTAGTTGTTGCAACTTTATCATTATTGATATAAAATCATTCGTTTTTAGGACAACAAGCATAGCTTGCTAAGTCCTTAGTGGTTAGTTTCTTATTATGCTATATTTGGCTTTGGTTTTGTGTCCTAACGTGTGTTTTGTAGGTGCTCTTCACAACGTCATCATCTCTTTCCCAAGACTTGTGGAGTCCACATTTTGACACCTGGGAGACTACTTAAGGACCTCATTTTGACCACCTTTTCCTATAATATTCTTCCCTATTTCCATATCTAAACCCATTGTTGGGCTCCAATTTTGTCATATTTTCCGCCATAAAAATACACTCATCATTACACCTTATCCCCAAATTTCGTCAATAATGTATCCCTAATCACACTATAAACCTCCATTATCTCATGTTATTCATCCTATGTGGTTAATACATAATTTCCCATATTTTTAGTGATTAAAAGGATGATTATACAATAGTTTTGTTGATGATGGTTTAATCATATGTTTCTATGTCTAAACAATATTTTCCTTCACTATTCTCGCACTGGAAGTCATCCAGTACCTGCACTGGAGGTCATCTAGTACTCACACTCCAAGTCATCTGGTACCAGAAGGTTCTATAGTCATTCGATACCTGCACAATCATTCGATACTCACACTCCATGTCATCCAGTACTCACACTCCATGTCATTCGGTACTTGAAATCCAACTCATCTGATACTAGAATGTTCTAGAAACCATCTAGTACCAGAATGTTCTAGGTCATCCGGTACCAGCATCAACGACCATCCGGTACTAGACTATAGTCGAAAATTTGGAATGCTTCTAGAGGAAAATCAGGGACATGGGTTTTGTCGAGAACGACGTCAACATGCCAACACATGTTTCATAATTCACCCATATCACATGAGGAAGTAAACCAAGAATATTAAGATTACATTGAACATTGGTTCCAGAAGACAACCAAATTGAGCCACCACTATCTTCTTCAACAACTTTTCACATCATCATGAAAGCAACTGGTTCTTCGGATTCTGGTATACATTAAAGCTTATCTTTCAAACCTGAGTGTTAGCACGACAATTTTTATTTCCATTTAGAGTCATTTTTAGTCGAGTTATGGCCCATGTGTCAAGATGTGTGAAGTCCGGTATGTAACAATGGAGGGGTTGAAGTTAGCAAGTGGCCGGTTGGCCCTTGGAAACGGGAAGGGATGTTAGAGTCGAAACATGCGTGAATTGTACGAGTATGTTGTTCCCAGAGAATCAGGTCTTGTTAAAAAGTAGTCTCTACGTGCCCCAGGTCGAGTCAAGTAGTTAATGGAAGTCGTATCGGTCAGTGAAGAAGTTATTATCAACTCATTATGAAGGCCAAGGAAATGAAAAATCACGGCGTTCGTATCGTGTATGCCCTGTAGCTCTCACTGCCTGTATTTTACACGTGGGGATGTGCCATGGAAAATATGCAATTCTATATGAAACATCCAGTCACCATGAATTCATTGTTCTTTGGCACGATTCCTCCCTCTTCCCAATCTATTATAAATTTCATATGTTCGACGTCCATTTTATTTGTAAAACCAAGTCTACGCACTGTTTGCAATTTTTCTCGCAAGCTCAAGTTGATCAAATTCTCTACCTTACGCATTTGCTGGATCCACCGCGTGTAGAATAAATACTGGTCATGCCATGGCAACCTCCCAAAGAAGAAGAAAGGGCATGTGAAGTATAAGAATCACCAGGTCTGAGCCCCAAAACGACTGGGATTCATTCTCACTCACACTAGGCGTCCCGAAGGATCCAAAGGGAATTTTCCCTTTACCCACGGAAACAATGATATCACATCGCACGAAACTCAGAGTGAAAGGATATGAGCAGGAAGGAAGGACATAAGAAGCCCTGTTTCCCTAACAATAGATTCCACGGAGAAGGGGCAGGGAAAAGAAAAATAAGGAAGCTGGGGAAACCCGAATCCCAGACGAGCCACGCGCGAGATCGGTTGCTGAAATATTACTTATGCACGTTGTTCGGCTAGAACCTATCAAAGGAATGATCCGAGGAAGTGGGAGGAGAACGAGGAGGATGGGTGCTACGAGCACAAATGATCAAGATCCATCTCAACAATTGAAGCAGTCGAAACTAGCTATCGCCGAACTTTACCAGGAAAACAGGGAGCTGAGACAACAACTAGCGACAAAGAACATTGAAGTGTCAAAAACAAAAGGTCGCAAAGGGAACATGACATGGATCAAAATACAACTCAGAGAGGCACAGGATACAATCGTACAACTGTGCGAAGCACAAAGGCTATCAAAATAAAGGCATGCAAAGCATTCCAGAGAATGTGAAGTGGTCGAGGACGAAGCCCGCACGACTCTCGCCAGTGTGCAGAGGAAACAAGATTAACTAAGACCATTCTCATATCCTCAAACAGAGAGAAAATATTGACAGTTTTGAAGGAGGAATTTCCCTAAAATATTTTGTCGTTTTGATAAACAACCATGAGAGTCAACAACCACTTGCCGTGCACATTCCCCAGCAATGAGCGCGCGATGGAGATAAAAGTCATTACAGTAAACAATAGGACTCTAATAGACACTTATCGCTTAGATACTTGATTGAAGGAAAACATCGACACCATACTCTCTCATGACGATGCCTAGTCGATAACCGAATCCTCGTGGTGGAACACAAGCATTCATGATGTAGCCAGATGTATTTGTTTTCTATTTTTGGAAAAGTGTCATGCAAAGATCCCTTTAACGAAGAATAGTTGGTTTCCTAGTTGTTAGAGATATTAGTCAGAAGAGCAGGGTAGCCCAAGTGACGCCCTTGCCTATATATACATATCTACTTCAAATATATTGTAGTGCGTGATGGTATGATTCGTAGGTATCGAAGCATCGTTATACCCTTCATCGTTTTAATTGTTAAATTATAATTTATTAAATCATGTATTATTTGCAAATGACTAGGTTTGTGTAATTGGAGTCAAGGTGAGTACTTTGAGTTGTAATCACCTATATTGTAAATATTCATAGTGTAGAGTTTAAAGCCAAGGTTTGATTAGTGAATGTTCGTGAGTTTAAGTAGTGGGTTAGGGTTATGGCGTGGATACTATGTTTTTAAGGATCACCATGTGGATATTACCATGGTGTGGTTACGATATGTAAAAGCAGTATATAAAAGGAAATATAATATAATATCCATTAAAAAGATTGTTTGAGAAGCAATACTATGAGTATGATACCATAAGAAGGGAAGACAAAATGAGGTGCATGAGTGAATTGACCTTGACACTTGTCCTTTGGGAGTACTACCATTTTTTCCATGGTTCCTTAAAATATCTCATATCAATTTTTGACTTGAGTGTACTAAGTACAAATTGTGACATCCTTGGGAAATGAGTAGGTCTTGTTACCCCCCAGCTTAGGGGTAATTAAGGAGATGATGTCTCGAGGATCACAGGTAGCAGAGATGGAGTGTTGAGAGCCAAATTGACCAACAAATCCCACATTGAGTGGATAGGGCCCCTCCTCTCCACCACACATAACCACTCGTCGTCAACAACATAGTAGTGTCTGCCACACTAGCTTAGTCCACAAAAGAATATAGGTCTTGCTTCATGAAGTAACAAGTCCAGTCTCATGGTAATTGTCACTTTAATATTTGAATCATTTGAGCAAGTTGCAAAGGGTCATGTCTTGTTTATGGAATGTTTGCTTGGAAATTGTATCTTTTTCCTTATTTCACCTTGGTGGTTGACATGGTATCCTAGTAAGTTGGTCACCCCCAAGAAAAGGGATGCTACTAGGGGTCTCCTTGAAGGGTCCTTGTATCCTTGCCACTCATACTTACCACTTTCTATACTTCTTCCCTTATGTTTCCTCACCTTTTGGGTTTTTGGGTTCATTGACCCCAAGAAGGGCTTGTACCTCATTTCATGGGAAGAAGGGGCTAAAGGCCCAGAGGTGTTGCAACTAGCACTATAAAAGTCAAAAGTCGTAATCTATCCTTCTAGATGCTCACCCTAAGGTCCCGAGAGCCATGAAACACTTCTTTATAAAAAATAAAGGACCTTTAAAAGAAAATAAATAAAAGTTGTCCCGCTTGATGGGGGGATGCATTGCAATGTTCTTTAATTTCTAGTGCACATAACACTCAATGTGTTCTAACATCAAGTGGCATTGCAATGCTCTTTTATTTCCATTGCACATAGCACTCAATGCTCGGACCATAAAAAAGAAAGGAAAATAAAGGGATTGGAAAAATGTTGCATTGCAAAAGGGATGCAAAACACCCTCCACAAAGGCACCTATAGATAAGACAATATGAACCTTTCATATGTCAATAACCCCATACCCAAGAGTGCTTCCCCAATCCACTTCATACTCATTACATGATCTAGAAAGGATATTCTTGGGAAACATTCCTTGACTTGGGGATTGGCCTACCCAATAGGGCACTATGACACCCCTTCCATACCTAAATTTGACAAAGTTTATAAGGTCTTTGAGCATTTGTTTAATTTGAAAAGGGGGGACTTAATGCACTAGTTTGGGTGGTTCTTTTATTAAATGTGGCTTACTTGGCATGATTCATATGACTTGTGGACCCTTGGAGGGTGTATTTGCTTGTCTTTGCATCACCTTGCCTGATGAAAGTCATTCATGAAGGGACTAAGCCACTTGAACCTTCATAGGGGCATGAAATCACATTGGATAGATGTTTTACCCCACACATTGTAGGCCTAGGATGATGAGCATTGCACCTTGGATGATGTCCCTAGCACATGAACGTGGCCCATAAGCATGAAGAAGGGATGACATCACCCTCTAATGCCCAAACGTCCCTCTATTGAAGCATGACATCACACATTTGGGAGGATGTTTGGCATGATTAATGCACTTGGTGGTGCTATGGGATTATAACCCCACTCTTTTTCTTTATTTGGGGATGACATGACACCTTAGGAGCATGACGTCCTAGCCTTTGGAGGCTTACCTTCACACGTTTCACCTTGGAGAAGAGTCTTATGGGCTCGCATGCCATTATTTTGTCATTTTTTTTTATCATTTTGTAGCTTACGTGGGAAAAAAGAACACATCATTTAGTTGGTTAAGCATTATGACTTTGGTTTGACCTTAAATTATGGATTTAATTGTAAATGTGGACAAACATGACTTGGGTTTTCCATTATAAATAGAGGCAAGTCATTTTTCATTTGGATAGAAATCATCACTAATGAAATATACTCTTTGGACTACAATTTTCATCCTCTTGGATAATTATCTATGTCTCTTGTTCTTGTGCTAAGTGTGGTGCGATTTTCTCTTCGAGGAATTATACTAGTGTGAAATTTTATTGGAAGCATGTGGTGAAGTCGTGTGGGGTATTTGTTGGTTGAGTAAGGTTTTTTCTTCATCATTTTCTTTCCTAATAACTAAATTTTATGCAATCATATGTTAATTTGCTTGATTTTGTTGGAAAAACCATAGGAGGAGTAAGAGTGTTTACAGCCTCCATAGCTCACAATACTTTTTCACCTAGCTAAGATCACTCAAGTAATGTTTCAATAAGTAGGAGTGTCTGCACCCTTGAAGCAAATTTTGACTAGGGTTTGATTTCTAGGGAGTAAGAAGGTTTACACCCCTAGAAACCCTAAACCCTAGTTTAGCCTTGATTGGTGAGCTAATCAATTTAGAAGAAAGACATGTTTTGAGTGCTATGAGGGTTTATCCCTAACTTCTCTCCACTTTTTCTATTTTGTTTAACTCTTTCTTTAAGCAAGTGACTCCATAACCCATTAAAGGCACTAATCTTCATTAATGTAGTAAATTGACAAAGCTTCATAGAAAGATCTCTATCTCTTTCTCTCTTACTTCGTGATAAGAGAAAGTGATTGGTAATTAAATGGTTGATATATTTTGACTTTAACTTCTTGTCATTATAAATTGTTAGCTACAACCATCAAAACTACTACTTTTACTACCATCTCTTACTTTTCTCACAATCTAACCATGGAAATCATTATTTAGGTATTGAATATTAAAGTACTCATTAAGAGCATCAATTTGAGTTGTTTGTTTGTTGATTTCTGTGGTTAAATATTTTTTTTTTCTGTTACAATTTACTTATTGTTGATAACACTTATTTAGCAACCAATCTAACTATTAAAACTAATGATTAAAGCTTTGATCATTATTTATTAGTTTCTAGCTTTCATTCCATTTATTTGCAACTTTGACAGTGTTTTCACGTAGTTGTTACAACTTTATCATTGTTGATATAAAATCATTCTTTGCTACGTTTTTAGGACAACAAGCATAGCTTGCTAAGTCCTTAGTGTTTAGTTTCTTATTATGCTATATTTGGCTTTGGTTTTCTGTCCTAACGTGTGTTTTGCAGGTGCTCTTCACAACGTCATCATCTCTTTCCCAAGACTTGTGGAGTCCACATTTTGACACCTGGGAGGCTACCTAAGGACCTCATTTTGACCACCTTTTCCTATAATATTCTTCCCTATTTCCATATCTAAACCCATTGTTGGGCTCCAATTTTGTCATATTTTCCGCCATAAAAATACACTCATCATTACACCTTATCCCCAAATTTCATCAATAATATATCCCTGATCACACTATAAACCTCCATTATCTCATGTTATTCATCCTATGTGGTTAATACATAATTTTCCATATTTTTAGTGATTAAAAGGATGCTTATACAATAGTTTTGTTGATGATGGTTTAATCATATGTTTCTATGTCTAAACAATATTTTCCTTCACTATTCCCGCACTGGAAGTCATCCGGTACCTGGAATGGAGGTCATCTAGTACTCACACTCCAAGTCATCCGGTACCAGAAGGTTCTATAGTCATTCGATACCTGCACAGTCATCCGGTACTCACACTCCATGTCATCCGGTACTCTCAATTCAACTCATCTGATACTAGAATGTTCTAGAAACCATCTAGTACCAAAATGTTCTAGGTCATCCGGTACCAGCATCAACGACCATCCGGTACTAGTCTATAGTCGAAAATTTGGAATGCTTCTAGAGGAAAATCAGGGACATGGGTTTTGTTGAGAACAATGTCAACATGCCAACACATGTTTAATAATTCACCCATATCACATGTGTGGACCTCTAGCTTAGGGGAAATGATTCTGCAAAAAATAGTAAAAATCTCAAACTGCCAACTTGCACCTCGATTTTCGTGCAGATGGTATCATATATAGAAATTCTACGATATGGGTTTTGTTTATAATGTGGAAAATTAAGTACGCAATCACTTTTTCAAAATTTGAACTGTTCTGGAAGATATGGGTGGATCTCTAACTCGAATCTACCCAAATTGGTGAAAAACCCAGATTTGGGGATTTGCTCCAAAAATTGGAAAATTTGTTTTTAAGTTTAGGGATTTGGTTCTATCCTCTTCCTTTTGGTTTATTATGTATAAATATGTATCCTATCCATTGAGAAGGGGATCCTTAATGTGATTATGCTCAGTAGAAGTCTCTAGTAATTGGAACATTGGTTCAAATAAGATTTTTATGCAATGACGTTTTGAAGCGTTTCCATAATCATTTGCAGTTGATTTCTTCTTCAAGAAGCATGCAACCAATTGGGTAGGCCCCCTCAATTTGGTATACATCGTTTCTTTGTTCTATAATTTTATTTCTGGAATTGTATATGTGTTTTATTTCCTTGGTTTGGTGTAGCAACGAGTAGTTTTTTGTGTGTTTCTTATCATTTCTTGCTCTAAGAACAACAATCCTATAATTAAATGTTATTTACCTTACCTCTATATTAATTACTCTGTTATTTGACTGTTTTTAATATTGTGTGTGTGCTTGATTTACTCCTACATGAATCCACGACCAACATTTTAGAGTTATAATTGCTAATCATCTTCAGCTTGAATATATATGTGATCTTGTGTTCTTGAATACAAATATAACTTCCATAACTATCAACTGTGGTTTAAATCATTTCCAAGATGCATATCAAATATTTGAACATGGTTATTAATTATACAAATTATAGTATTGTTCATGACCAATACGACTTTCATGTGTGCACTTCATTCTTACATTTGCACTTCATTCCTTCACATACTATTTTCTGCTCAAAAGATTAATTGATCTTGAATTCACACATACAATATTTTAAAGAACATAAGCAAGTAAGCTCATATTCCAAGCATTTGTTGTCTTTTATCCCATCATTGTTCCTCTGTATCAGGTGTACTCATTTGAAGGGTGATTTTTGAGGTTGAATTTTTAATTGAATGAGTTGTTTTAGATTGTTTTGGTTTCCTTTGCATTGTTTTTAACATTTTATCACTTTTGTTGTTTCCTTTGCTATGCATGATTTGATAGGCCTTAGGGTAGGTGTTTTCTATTTATCTCACCCATATTTCAATTATGTACTATGTTCCTATAGATGTTTTGTTGTGCATGTTAATTCAACTTCATGTTCCAATACCTGTGTACAGTTCGAATTGATATAGTGTAAACAAAGTGTCGAATGCATGTATGGATAATTAAATCACTGTATGTATGATGAGTGGTTTTCTTTGTGTGTTTTAGGTTCAGTTCTTACATTCACATTTCATTTCATTTGCATGGTTTGAATTTATATTCCATTTTCCATTTGTTTGATTGTTTTTCCTTTAGTTAGTTTTCTTTATTTTGATTTTCTCATAGCTTAGCTAACCACTACAGGATTCCATTGAAGGACATAAAACTTAAGTAAGATACTCACGATTAATCACATGAACATCACCATGAGTGCATGAAATACTATGATCTAAGCCTTTATAACACTAAGTTATTCCAGTGTCCCAGTGATGAATCCTTAGTGTTTATCTCCTGCAATTTACATATAAATTCTCCAGTGTGGGTTTGAAGATTGTTTTGTTGGCTTTAGATTAGGCTAGACTAGGCTCCAATCCTGCATTTCCTGTTCTTGCACCTCGAAGCTTACGAGCCTCCATTGATAATTTAATGTGGGAATTAATAGTGCATATATTTAGCCCCACATTTTTGGCTTCATTTTTGGGGAGATGCTATAGGGATTAGAGCATAGGTAGGTTTCTTTTATTTCTCCAAATCCTTGACTGTTCTTTTCATGCAAGTGTGTTTATTTTCATGCAAGTGTGGTGTGATTTTAAGTATGACCTAAGGGTGGAGAGAAGAAGGTAATATGTGAGGGAAGAGCCCACGCATCCACTTTAGTGGGGTTGCTCCAAAGTTAGGTTGTCCTCTTCCTTTTAGTAGTTAGAATTTGTGTTTTATTAGCATTAGCCATTTTTTTTTATATATGAGAAGAGAAGATAACTTGTGTGAATAAATAACTTGGTGACAACGGGGTCCTAGTAGCATGGTGGAACTTCGAGTATATAATTGGTTTTCTTACATTTTATTTTGGTTTGCTTCTCTTTATTTCTTTAGGATTTTTAAAAAACGTTTTTGGACAATGTAAGAACCCCTCCTCTACACTAATCCATGTGTGAAACATGACCCATCAACCAACAATAAGGAATCAAATATGATCAAGAGTTTTGAATAAATATCTCCATCCTAGCAACAACTGTGATCTCAATCTCTGCCTCGCAGAAAGAAAAAATATTGAAAGTAGTCAAGAACCTTTCTGCCTCTCTAGAAGTGATAGAAAAACAAGATTTCCATGAGTTACATCCACAAAAAGATCTAGAAGCCTCCTTTGATCACTCTTTCCAACCTGTAGAGGAGACTGAAGAATCATTCAATGGAGAGAAACTACTAGAAATTGAGATCGAGGAGTTCATGACATGCATATCATCAGATCCAGTATGCATCCAAGAGACAAACCATCTGAAAGAATATGATCTGTGTGGAATGATAGAGGGAGACATGCAAAGTGGTATAAATGAGGAAGTAAACCAAGAATATCAAGATTACATTGAACATTGGTTCCAGAAGACAACCACATTGAGCCACCACTATCTTCTTCAACAACTTTTCACATCATCATGAAAACAACTGGTTCTTCGAATTCTGGTATACATTAAAGCTTATCTTTCAAACCTGACTGTTAGCAGCACAATTTTTATTTCCATTTAGAGTCGTTTTTAGTTGAGTTATGGCCCATGTTTCAAGACGTGTGAAGTCAGGTATGTAACAATGGAGGGGTTGAAGTCAGCAAGTGGTCGGTTGGCCCTTGGAAACAGGAAGGGATGTCAGAGTCGAAACATGCATGAATTGTACGAGTATGTTGTTCCCAGAGAATCAAGTCTTGTTAAAAAGTAGTCTCTACATGCCCCAAGTCGAGTCAAGTAGTTAATGGAAGTCACGTCGTTCAGTGAAGAAGTTATTATCATCTCATTATGAAGGCCGAGGAAATGAAAAATCGCGGCGTTCGTATTGTGTATGCCCTGTAGCTCTCACCGCCAGTACTTTACACGTGGGGATGTGCCATGGAAAATATGCAATTCTATATGAAATATCCAGTCGCCATGAATTCACTGTTCTTTGGCACGATTCCTCCCTCTTCCCAATCTGTTATAAATTTCATACGTTCGACGCCCATTTTATTCATAAAACCAGGTCTATGCACTGTTTGCAATTTTTCTCGCAAGCTCAAGTTGATCAAATTCTCTACCTTGCGCATTTGCTAGATCCACCGCATGTAGGATAAATACTGGTCGTGCCATGGCGACCTCCCAAAGAATAAGAAAGGGCATGTGAAGTATAAAAATCGCCAGGTTCGAGCCCCAAAGTGAATGAGATTCATTCTCACTCACACTAGGCATCCCAAAGGATCCAAAGGGAATTTTCCCTTTACCCGTGGAAACAATGATATCACACCGCACAAAACTCAGAGTGGAAGGATCTGAGCAGGAAGGAAGGACATAAGAAGCCCTGTTTCCCCAACAATAGATTCCACGGAGAAGGGGCACGGAAAAGAAAAATAAGGAAGCTAGGGAAACTCGAATCCCAGACGAGCCACACGCGAGATCGATTGCTGAAATATTACTTATGCGCGTTGTTTGGCTAGAACCTGTCGAAGGCATGATCCGAGGAAGTGGTAGGAGAACGAGGAGGATGGGTGCTACGAGCACGAATTATCAAGATCCATCTTAGCAATTGAAGCAGGTGAAACTAGCTATCGCCGAACTTTACCAGGAAAACAGGGAGCTGAGACAACAACTAGTGACAAAGAACATTGAAGCGTAAAAAACACATGGTCGTGAAGGGGACATGACATGGCTCAAAATACAACTCAAAGAGGCACATGATACGATCGTACAGCTGCGCAAAGCACAAAGGCTATCAAAATAAAGGCATGCAAAGAATTCCAGAGAATGTGAAGCGGTCGAGGACGAAGCCCGCATGGTTCTCGCTAGCGTGCAGAAGAAACAAGATTAACTAAGACCATTCTCGCATCCTCAAACAGAGAGAAAATCTTGACAGTTTTGAAGGAGGAATTTCCCTAAAATATTTTGTTGTTTTGATAAACAACCATGAGAGTCAACAACCACTTGCTACGCACATTCCCCAACAATGAGCGCGCGATGGAGATAAAAGTCGTTACAGTAAATAGTAGGACTCTAACAGACACTTGTCCCTTAGATAATTGATTGAAGGAAAGCATTGACACCACACTCTCTCATGACGATGCCTGGTCGATAACCAAATACCCGTGGTGGAACACAAGCATTCATGATGTAGCCAGATGTATTTTTTTTCTATTTTTGGAAAGGTTTCATGCGAAGAGCCCATAGTCGGTTTCCTAGTTTTTAGAGATATTAGTCAGAAGAGCAGGGTAGCCCAAGCGACGCCCTTGCCTAGATATTTGATCTTTTCGATGTAAGTTGGGTTGGTTGGAAAAAAATTAGTATAGACAATGTCTATTGAATGTAATTTGAGTTCAAATGAAACTTAATGAAAAATTCTTGTAGCTTGATGTAAAGATTATAATTGTAGCAGTTGGATGTATTGTTTTCCTTTCTGTGCGTATGTACTTCCTGTTCTTTTTATTCATATATTTTTCTGTCTATCTCGGAACGAAATTTCGAACCTATGGATTTCCTCTAAAGTTAACTCCAAATTCATCCTCAATGGTGCTTCGAGTTGCTTCCTGTGTTTTCTGTCCGCCACACACAATGATTTTAAATTGAATATTGTTTCTCGCTTAGCCTTTATCCTCTTAAGTTCAGTCATCGAGTCATTTTTTCTATCATTTGCTTGAATCGAATCCATATACCGAGGTCCTACTATCTTACGCCAATGAAACCATAACTTATTATCTGACATTGTTAAATCTAGCCACATCTTTAAATCCGTATCGCGTGATGAGATCGTGTCTCCCAAGAGAGCCCTCTCCAGATCCCAAAGGCTAGTTTCAGGTCTCAAAGTTGGTTGAAATAGTTACCTTCATCGTTTTTTTAATCAGCTGAATGGATTTATGGAGTGCTAACATTATGGCACCATTGTCAGGGATGAAATTGAACAAATTTTCCTTGGGATAACGAATAAAGTTGCAGTTTTGGCCCCTGAGGGTAACAGAGGGACAAACATCTATACTGGCTGAAATATTTACCCTGGTGACTCCAGTCAAAAATACCAGTAGCACTAAGTAGCATGGTTCATGAACCATGGCTCTGAAGACAATCTATACGCGAGCTAATCCTAACCCAAACCCTATAGAGCCTGTGTATGACCTCGAGAAGATTCTGCGTAGGACTAGAGAGCAAGCACCAAACCTGTTACATTACCTGGAAAAAATCCTGTCCTTACCCAAAGAGGACGCACAAAACATTGATGACCTTGAGTTTGACACATTATTTGAAGAAACCTTGTTCATGTCTAAGTCATAAACCATCTTGGATGAGATAGTTTTCGACCAGAAGAGATTCCAAAACCTCATATCTAATAATATCCCTTGAATCCCCAACCCTCCTAGATCCATGGCCGCCAGGTTTTCCCCCCTCGTCTCGCCAACCCAACTACATGACTTGCCTCAGAATTATAGCCAGAGAATCAAGCTCTACGATGCCGAAGGAAATGTTTCTGCCCAAAGGCACTTGAACTAGTTTAACGATTTCATCGACCTCGAGGAGGTAGACTATGCAGGCACGAAAATGAGGTTGTTTGCGTAGAGCCTCTTGGGGGAGGTGAGGAAATGGTTCAAATCCATCCCGGCTGCAAGAATCCACGACTTCGTCGCATTCGAGACATCTTTCATAAATAGATGGGGAGACAAGAAGAACCCCTTGCAGTTGTTGACGCAGTACAATAATATGAAGAAATAATTGGAGGAGACGGTGCAGTAATTCTCAGCCTGTTTCTTGAAGGTTTACAACTTGATTCCTAAAAAATTCGAGCCACCCCATGGGGCTGCGTAGTTACAATATGTTGACACCTTCGACAAAGATTTCACCCTGCTATTGAGAGAAAGAAGATCAACAAATCTAGATGTTATAATGAGCAATGCTATCAAAGTCAAAGTAAACATGATGGCATCGGGGAATATCAAACAAAGATTCAACAGAGGTGATAAGAAACCCCAGGGAGACACACAACCATCGACGTCTCGGTCCTCAGACGACAATTTCGACCTGATGATGAAGACCATGGAGAACCTGATGGAGAGAATTTCCATGGGAAACAAACCTTTTTCCTGAGAACAGAATGACCCCCAGCTCAGAAATCAGAACCTTAGAAGGGGTTAGGTCCCTTAGATTAGACAGAGGGAGTAGAGAGATCAAGGTGACCAATAGATGAGACCTCCACTCCAAAACAACTATGCAGATGAATACTTTGATCAAATGTTCAAAGACCAAGTGTATTGTTGTGATGACAAGAACCCATGCGTGTTTTTGACAAAGGGCGAACATGATCGGTACATGAGAAAAAATGATGATTTTGTGCTGGAGACGGATGATGCATGGTTTGGGGAAACTAATGATGTGTTTTCTTGGGAAACAAAAGAGTTCAGAAAGGGTTATCAGAATGCTATCATGCAGTTTCAGAAGAAGTATAACCTTAGGAGTAAGGAAGCGTCTACCGAGCCTCAGCAGACAAATCCCATATGGAAACCTCCGGTGGACACCCCTTCCACAAGCCGACCGAGGCCGGGCAACACGACCAAGGATTCAACTGAGAAGGCCAAGTCTAAGGAAGAGGTCCCAATGAAAACTCCGGAAACAAGCTAATAAGAAGGTGGAAAAGAGGTAGAGAAAGTCTATCCCCCTTTTAATTTTGAGCATGAAATGGCTAAAATCAAAATCTCTGTCCCATTCAACGAAATTATCATAAAGGGTGAGTATCAAGAACAAATTAACAAAATGCTGAAGATGGGAGGGACCCCTGATACTTTGAATGTCCAAGATGACTACCCTGCTATCTTTTTTGTTCCACGCATTGAAGAGACAAGTGATACTGAGGACATCCCTCCATTCTACGTTAGTCTAAAGGTTCATGACATGACCCTACATAACGCCATGATGGATTCTAACATGTCACACAACCTCATTCCAAAGGTGATCATGGATGAATTGGGTTTGGATATCACCATGCCCTACAAGGACATTTTCTCTTTTGATTTGAGGAAGGTCAAGTGCTTGGGTCTCATTAAGGACTTGGTCATGTCATTGGCCCAAATTCCTTCAAAGAACATGGTTATGGATGTGGCTATGGCGGACATACCCCCTAATTTTGGCATGATGTTGTCCATATCATAGGATTTGAAGTTAAAAGGGACCCTGCAAATGGACATGTCATATGCCACCATTCCTATCTTTGGCCAGGACAGACGATTGTACAAAGAAGTGCTGCTGAAATATATGGTAAGAAGTAAGATGCAGCCGAATAACCATCCCATATATTTGGTCGACACTAAGGTGGGTTCCTCCATATTCTACAATGACCTCAGTTTTGAAGAGGATGAAACATCAACCATTTTGAATGTCGATGATGAAGCCACACGATAAGCAGGCGAGTGCGTCGATCTGAGAAACCGTGTGGAGAACGAGATATGGAACATGAGTTTCGATGGCGCGTTCAACAAAGAAGGGGATATGGCCAGCATATGGATAAACCCCCCCAAGGTGGGCTCAAAGCTCTGCTCGTACAAGCTCTCTTTTGATTGTACAAACAACATGTCTGAGTACGAGACGCTGATTTTGGGCCTAAATTTTTTAAAGGAATTAGGCATGGAAAGGACAGAAATACACTGAGACTCTGAGATGATTATAAACCAGGTGAAAGGCATATATCAGGAAAAACACCCCAGGCTGAGAGCATATAGAAACTTGGTGTTGGACCTCCTCGAGGAGTTCTCGGAGTATACTCTGTCAATTGGTCCGAGGGGGAAAAATCAGATCACTGACGCATTGGCCACCTCGGCCTCGGTTTTCAAAATCCCCATCTTCCCAAACAAAAAATATGGGATCGAAGTCAAGAAAAGACTAGTAGTGATTAATAATATCAAATATGGGAAGGTGTTTGAAGACGACAAACAGGTGGAGAGGTTCCTCCAAATGAGCGACGAGTTCTCTCATACAAACATTGACGATGAATGTTGTTGCGACGAAGATGGGAGCATGGATGTGCGCAATAATGATGACCCTTTCCAGAATCAGATAGCGGGAAGGGGCATAGTTCAACTGAAAAATAACATCATCCCGAAGGGGTTAGTGCCAATGGAAAAGTTGTTCGACGAAAAATGACGTGGCCATAAATCCCATGATCACTGCAAATGATGAGGTTGTTGAAGACTGCAACATCGGGGTTGAGGAGAACCTGAAAATAATCAAGTTGTCGGAGATGCTTAGTCCGAAGGTCAAGCAAGACTACGTCAAGCTCATGAAGGATTTCCCTAACGTTTTCGAATGGAGCTATGACGATTTGAAGGTGTATGACACTAAAGTGATCTAGCATGGTATCCCTCTCAAAGAAGACCATAAGCCTTTCAAATAGAAGCCGAGACAAATAAATCCCCTGCTACTTTCGTTGATCAAAAAACATGTAAATAAATTGTTCGAAGCTAAGATTATCATTTCTTTAATATTCTCAGAATGGGTAGCTAACTTGGTACATGTAAGAAATAAGAGTGATGAAATAAGACTGTGTGTGGACTTCCAAAAATTGAACAAAGTGTCCCTAAAGGACCACTACCCTCTCCCGAAAATGGACTATATCGTGCAAAAGGTGGTGGGGTCCCAGAAGATGTCTATGCTGGATGGTTTTTCGGGGTATAATCAAATCATGGTCGACCCAGACGACAGAGAAAAAATGGCTTTCATGACTCCTTGGGGAACGTTCATGTATGCCAAGATGGCTTTTGACCTGATGAATGCCAGAGCCACTTTCCAGAGGGCAATGGACATCGTGTTTGCCGATGAAAAGGACAAGTTCATTGTGGTCTATTTGGATGACATCAAGGTATACTCTTCCTCCGACGAACAACACCTCGAGCACCTGAAGAAATTTTTCCAGAAGTGCAGGAAATTTGGCATATCATTGAATCCAAAGAAGTCACATTTCGGGGTGGAAGAAGGGAATTTGTTGGGACACGTTACCTCGAAAGAGGGAATCAAGATAGAACCCAACAGGGTCGAAGGAATCCTAAAAATTGGCACTCCCCCAGTAAGAAGGAAGTGCAATCCTTCTTTGGAAAGGTAAACTTCTAGAGGAGATTCATCCGGAACCTGGCAGAAATTATAAATCACATAAACTGTATGCTCAGGAAGGTAAATGAGATCAAGTGGAATCCAAAAGCCAGGAAATCATTTGAAGATATCAAGGTGGCGCTGACTAAATCTTTTGTGCTAGCCAGTCTAGACTTCATGAAATATTTCATCATTTTTCCATTCGCCTTAGACCATACGATTGTCAGCTTGATATTTCAGAAAGACGAGTAGAACTTTGAGAAACCTATAGCCTATTTCAGGAGGACGTTGAGGGATTCTCCACTAAGGTATGACATTATGGAAAAAAAAACATACGCCTTAGTGAAAGCATTGAAGGAGTTCAGGACATACATATTTCACTCCCATGTCATTGCTTATGTTCCTAACAACTTAGTAAAGGTTATCCTGACTCAACCCAACCCTGAAGGGAGAAGAGGCAAGTGGATAGCGGCCATGTTGGAATACGATCTCAAGATCATGCCTACAAAACCAATTAAGGATCAGGACCTTGTGAAGCTAATGGTGTAGTTGGGATGCAACACTGTAGGAGTCAATTTCATTACTGATTTGTCAGAAAGTCCTCAGGAAGAAATGATTGCGTGGGTCTCTTAGAAGTTCGTCGATTCGCTGTGGCATGCAGACATAATCTATGTGTTGGAGAATCTCCAGGCCCCCCTGGGTGTAAGTAAGACCAAGGCAAGATTTCTAAATATTAAAGCGGTTAAGTTTTGCATCCTAGACAACTCAATCTACTGGAAAGATCCAATGGGAATATTGTTGAGTTGTTTGCTGGAAAATGATCTGAAGTGAGCCATAAAAGAGTTTCATAAAGGTGATTACGGAGGGAACCACTACTGGAAAACCACCATGCAAAAAATCCCGAGAGAGGGTTTCTATTGGCCTACAATTTTCACAGACGTGTATAAAGAACTCTCCAGCTACCACGGATGTCATATTTTCGACGAGAGAATAAAGTTGCAGCCCTTGCCACTAAAGCCGATCTCAGTCAAAGTACCTTTCATGCAGTGGGGTTTGGATTTCATAGGGGAAATAAATCCACCATCCTCAGCGTAGCACAAATGGATACTCATGGCCATTGACTACTTCACAAAATGGATAGAGGTGATCCCCATGAAGCAAGTTACCGACATAGTCATCATCCAATTTCTGGAGACAAACATCTTGTCGAGATTTGGATTCCCCTTCAAGATCATAACAGACAACCCGACCGCGTTCAAGTCCAAAAGGATGGAAAAGTTTTTTCAATATTACAATATAACCCTGAGACATTCTACAACATAATATCCTCAAGGTAACGGGTTAGAAAAATCCTCAAATAAAATCCTAACTAGGATCATCAAAAGTCTCCTGCAAGACAATAAGAAGGCTTGGCATAAAAGATCATCTATGCGTTGTGGGCAGACCAGGTCACCACCAAGAAATCCATCTTAATGTCGCCTTTTCAGATTGTATACGACATAGACACAATTTTTCTTACCACATTGGGATTTCCCTTCAGAAAGTTGTTGGAGGAGTAAGAGGCCAAGCCAGATGACATGCAGAGGAGAATAAATCATCTGATTCACACAAATAGACGAGGGAACAGGTATACAATCGATCACAACTCCATCAGGAGAGGATGAAGAGAACCTTCGACAAGCGTTCTAAGAAGGAGGATTTTCAGGTGGGGGAGCTGGTGCTGAAATGGGACGCGAGGAATGAAGATAAAGGAAAGCACGAAAAATTTGACGACCTTTGGACAGGTCCATATAGAGTCAACACGTATTGCGGGAGAAACACTTATTTTTTAGAAGGATCAAATGGAGAGTGCCTTGGTTGGGGGCCTATAAATGGAAGGTTCCTCAAACATTATTTGATGAAATAAATTATGTTTAAGTCTCATGTCATTGTAAATAGTCGTTTTGTTTTTGCGTCGAGTCAGTATGTCAGCAGAAAATTGAAGCCCAAAGTGAAGGCCCTAAGTTTATGCTGAAGTTTTTAGAAATTGTGTCCATAGGTTTAGGTTGTGTTTTGTTTTCCATATTTCAGTGTCTAAAGTTGAATAAATCCCAATGGTCAGGCACCTAGTCCACTGTTCTTTGCTACCTCACGGGGAGGATAGCATCCCTGTTGGAGCCAGCGGTTAGGACCGCCATTTTTCTTTCCATTTAGAGTCGGTTTTAGTCAAGTTATGGCCCATTTGTCAACACGTGTGAAGTCAAGTACGTAACAATGGAGGGGTCAAAGTAAGAAAGTGGTCGGTTGGCCCTTGGAAATGAGAAGGGATGTCAGAGTCAAAACATGTGTGAATTGTACCAATATGTTGTTTCCATAGAGTCAAGTCCTATTAAAAAGTAGTCTCTATGTGCCCCAGTTTGAGTCAAGTAGTTAATGTAAGTTGTGTCGATCAGTGAAGAATCTATTATCAACTCATTATGAAGGCCGAGGAAATTAAAAATCATGGCATTCGTATCGTGTATGCCCTGCATCTCTCACCGCCTGTACTTTACACGTGGGGATGTGCCATGGAAAATCTGCAATTCAATCTAAAACATCTAGTCACCATGAATTCACTTTTCTTTGGCACGATTCCTCCCTCTACCCAATCTGTTTGCAATTTTTCTCGCACGTCCATTTTATTCGTAAAACCAGGTCTACGCACTGTTTGCAATTTTTCTCGCAAGATCAAGTTGATCAAATTCTCTGCCTTGTGCATTTGCTGGATCCACTGCATGCAGGATAAATATTGTTCATGCCATGGAGACCTCCCAAAGCATAAGAAAGGGCATTCGAAGTAGCATAATATCCAGGTCCGAGCCCCAAAGTGACTGGGATTCGTTCTCACTCACAATAGGCATCCCGAATGATCCAAAGGGAATTTTCCCTTTACCTATGGAAACAATGATATCACACCACGCGGAACATGGAGTGGAAGGACCTGAGTAGGAAGGAAGGACAGAAGAATCCCTATCTCCCCAAAAATAGATTCCATGGAGAAGGGGTAGGGAAAAGAAAAATAAGGAAGCTGGGGAACCAGAATCCCAGACGAGACGTGCGCGAGATCGATTGCTGAAATATTACTTATGCGTGTTGTTCGGCTAGAACCTGTCAAAGGTACGAGATGAGGAAGTGGGAGTAGAACGAGGAGGATGGGTGCCGTGGGCACGAATGATCAAGATCCATCTCAACAATTGAAGCAGGCGGAAATAGCTATCGCCAAACTTTACCAAGAAAATAGGGAGCCGAGACACCAACTAGCGACAAAGACCATTGGAATGTCAATAAAACAAGGTCATGAAGGGAATGTGACATGGCTCAAAAGACAACTCAGAGAGGTGCAGGATACGATCATATAGATTTGCGAAGCACAATGACTGTTATAAGAAAGGCATGCAAAGCATTCCAGAGAACGTGAAGCGATCAAGGATGAAGCCCACGCGGCTCTTGCCAGCGTGCAGAAGAAACAAGATTAACTATGACCGTTCTTGTATCATCAAGAAGAGAGAAAATATTGACAGTTTTGAAGGAGACATTTCCCTAAAATATTTTTTCATTTTGATAAACATCCATGACAGTCAGCATCCACTTGCCATGCACATTCCCCCAACAATGAGCGCATGACGAAGATAAAAGTTGTTACAATAAACGGTAGGAATCTGATAGAAACTTGTGCCTTAGATACTTGATCGAAGGAAAGCATCGACACCTCACTCTCTCATGACGAGGCCTGGTTGATAACCGAATCCTCATTGCGTAACACAAGAATTCATGATGTAGCCAGATGTATTTGTTGTCTATTTTTGGAAAAGCCTCATGCGAAGATCCCTTTAACGCAGAACAATCGGTTTCCTAGTTTTTAGAGATATTAGTCAGAAGAGCAGGGTAGCCCAAGTGATGCCCTTGCCTATATATTTGATCTTTTCTATGTAAGTTGGGTTGGTTGGAAAAAAATTAGTACATAAAATGTCTATTGAATGTAATTTGAGTTTGATTGAAAATTAATGCAAAAGTCATGTAGATTGATGTAAATATTCTAATTGTAGTAGTTAGATGCATTGTTTTCCTTTCTGTGCGTATGTACTTCCTCTTCTATTTATTCATATCTTTTTTCTGTCTATCTCGGAACAAAATTTTGAACATGTGGATTCACTGCGCAACTCCCCTTGTTCGCGCCATTTAGACAAAATGTATTTCCTCTAAATTTAACTCTGAATTCATCCTCAGCGGTGCTTTGAGTTGCTTCCTATGTTTTTTGTCCACCACACACAACGACTTTAAACTGAAGACTGTTGCTCGCTTAGCCTTTATCCTCTCAAGTCCAGTCACCGAATAATTTGTTTCTATCATTTGCTTGAATCGACTCCATAGCCCAAAGTCCTACTATATTACACCAATGAAACCATAACTTATTATTTGATAGTGTTAAATCTAGCCACAACTTTAAAGCCATATCCCGCGTTGAGACAGTGTCTCCCGAGAGAGCCGTCTCCAGATCCGAAAGGCTAGTTTCGGGTCTCAAAGTTGGTTGAAATAGTTACCTTCGTCATATTTTTATCATCTGAATAGATTTATAGAGTGCTAACACCGAGTATGAATGTATTTCTACACCTACTATGCACATGGTTACATTGGAAATATTCTTACATGTGAAATATAATTTCTTATCCTTAGATAGGATAGAGTAAAAGTTGCATGTTAGTTAACCTAGTTCTAAATAAATGCAACATCTTTTCATGTTTCTTTTCAAATAAATGAAATGAGATGAAGATAATATTGGTGATCTAACATCAAAATCCAAAACAACTTAGGATATTTTTTCTTCTTATTACATACAAATTTCTGACTATTAATAATAACAGTTGCTCATAATCCTAATCTTTAAAATATTATTGGGATTTACAAAATCTTTAAGGTTTTCATAATGATGCCCATAGGTAACTTGTACACCCTAGTTTCCTATCAGGACTTTTTATTCAAGAATTCTTATCAAGTTTTCAGTATTGGGTTGAATATCTCTTGGCTAGGGTTTGGACTATCTGATCATCTTTTTTGTGATGTGTTATCCTTGGGGAAATGTGCGCTACCCTTTGTTTGGCTATATAGCCTAGGGTTTGCTTCTGGAGTAATTCTTAGTCAAGGTTAAGGTGCTCAGAGGGAGGCTTCAGCCTACGGTTGGGTGACAAGGGTATCGTTAATGGAAAAACGATCACACCATCTTCTATATTCTAACAGGTTATGGGCCCACACCCCTTCAGTCATCCTAAAACACCGGAAGGAAACATAGCGCTAGATATTGATCTTGTTGAGGAACTGCCACTAGGGTTACTAGCAGGAGCAGTTTCCAAAAGCATTGCATCTAGGGTTACTAGAAGAAGCAGTTGCAGAAACCCTATACCACTTGTTGAGGCACCTTAAGTGACGAGATTGACCTAATCTCTGGATAGATCAGTGCGCCCTAGCCCATCGCATCTCCTGATACTCTCAGAAGGCCAAGATGTGAAGTTTGGATTTCTGGTCAAATCTAGGGTTTGACCTAGTCAAGCAAACCATGGAGAACTCTATGAAGTTTGAGAACAAGCTAGATGGAGCCTCTAACTTCAGAGCATAGAAGGAAAGAATTGACCTCATCCTTGCTAAGAATAAAGTGTTGGATATTGTGAAAGGAAAGATCGTGAAGCCATAGTTTGAAGAAGGAGAAGAGAAGGAACCGCAGAACGTTGTAGCTATGGA
>SNQJ01S0057581.1:1074-12609 GCA_010110895.2 Picea sitchensis | reverse complement strand
ATGTGAGTGAAAGATTGGCCCAGATAATTCAATCTATATCATAACATTGTTTCTGTGCAGATTGCTATCAGATGTTTGTTATGAATATTATATGACAGTAGATGAAGACTACTGTGGAAGATATTCTTTCAGAGCTCACAGATGTGAGTGAAAGATTGGCCCAAATAATTCAGTATATATCATAACATTGTTTTATGCAGGTTGCTATTAGATGTTTGTTATGAAGACTATATGACAGTAGATGAGGACTATTGTGGTAAATATGTTTCATTGTTCGCAACCATATGTTGCTGATCAAGTACTTGTGTGTTACTTGATGTGGTAGTGAACCACTGGATTGTAGTTATGTACTACTATGAATAGACACAATTGTTTTCTATCCTTCTTCTAATTTCCTTGAAGACTATTAGCAGTTTATTGGAGATAATGATCATTCAGATGAATGATGAACATAGATTTTCCAGACGGAAAACAGTTCAGAGATTTTACTCCTCTTGTATCACTCTATGGTGAGAGTGACTTATCCAACATCATATCTAATTACTTAGATGAAGTATGGTTTCGAGAGATGATGCAGCTGATGGTTATGGTGATGCTCATGATCTAGTCATGAAATAGTCTAGATGACTATATTGATGCTACCGGGAAAATGGTATGTTTTGTGCTCAAGTCCATTACCTGTAAATACCTCTCTAGCTAGGAGGGGGTGTTAATATTATGGTAGTTGTAGGAGGTATTTACCTCCACGTGTGAACCTGACGAGAATAGAAGTCTCTGGGAAGCAAGAGAAACCCTAATGAGTTAGCTAATAATCCTAGAATCCTTGTCGGCTCAAGAATATATTTTATATTAGGTTATTAGCCTCCAAGAGAAGAAGTCGGCCAAAAATAATAATAATATACTGAATAGACACTTATCCAGAAGGAGAAGTTGGCCCCAACAAAACTAATAGAACCACTATAAATACAGGGTGCCAGTTCTCATTTGACAGCATCTCAAAATTGCAGTTCTCTGTTTTGGTGCGCATTGCAGCTCCAGTTTGGTGCGCATTGCAGCTCCAGTTTGGTGCGCACATGTGGAGGAGAGTTGTAGGTGCAGCTGCAGCAACAACAAGTTTTCAATATTGGGTTGAATATCTATCGGCTAGGGTTTGGACTATCTGATCAGCTTTTTTGTGATGTGCTATCCTTGGGGAAAGGTGCACTATCCTTTGTTTGGCTATCTAGCCTAGGGTTTGCTTCCGGAGTAATTCTCAGTCAAGGTTAAGGTGATCGGAGGGAGGCTTCGACCTATGGTTGGGTGACGAGGGTATCGTCAATGGAAAAATGAGCACACCATCTTCTATATTCTAACACTTCCAAGGGATGATATTTCTTAGATGTCAAAATTATACCATCGCAGTATTGAATAGGCTTGTTGGCAAGGGGTTTTGATTTTGATATGCCTAATCTATATTTGTCTGTATGAACAATATACTTGTGTAAATCCTTAAGAACAAGCATGCATGGTTGAACAAAAGGCTAATGAATCTCATCTAATTTCCATTTGAGAATGTCTGTAAGATGGTCCTAAGACCTCGTCATTTATAGCTAGGATTTCATTGTCCTAGAAGTGGGACCCATAAGTGTAGGAGTCTAATAAACTCAAATGCAAACTTTATCAATATCACTTGAATGACAAAAAATCTTTGATAAATTAAACATGGATGACTGATTTCCTATCGGTTTCTCATTTATTAAAGACCACTTATCTCCTCATGTTTTCCTGTTTAAGGATGATATAAAAAAAACCCATCATAATTTACATGGTTTCTTGAGCATAAAACTGTTAATGATTGATGACATCATATGTAATAAGTAATTTAGGAATTTCCTTTATGCTTGTAATATTTTAAAACAAATTTCATTTCCAAATTTGTAAGCATGAATAAAATTTAAGTTTTGGTTGTTTCTTTAAACATGAAATCAATGTTTATTTATTCTCTCATAATAATAGTATTGGTTTAGTTCTTTTAGAATTTTCTATTATGGTACTTCTGGTACAGAAACTAGTAGGTTCCTGTACCAATAGTACACAAATTTAAGTATTTTTCGAGGGTAACTTTTTGCAGGATATTTTCAGCAGCTCTTAGTTTTGGCATACTTCATTTCCATCCTTTAGTCAACATGCACCAGTTCCACATAGTCCTCTTTCAGTGTGCAACAATTGTGTGTGCTAATAAGAGTTTGCATGAGGACATGCAAACCAACAGACGTGGGGGAGAGAGAGACATAAGGAATCTCATCATATCAACATTCATCAACTCTCTCCTAGATATCTAGCAACTCTCAATTTTGCTCAGTTTAATCTTTGGTTTCATCCATCATGTACTCCCATTCATCTTCCACTTCATCAACCTATATTTCACATTAAAGTGAAGGTAAACTTGAGGTAAAATTGGTTTATGTAACACACTCACAATGGGGCATAATTTTTTATTTTATTTTCTTAAAGGACAAAAACTCTATTCATGGTTCCTAATTTTGAAAGGTCAAGGAATCAGTCCGACCTCCTGGTCAAGGATCGTTCTTAACTCTGTTGAGCTAGAGAAGCTCTTTGATTCCCTACTGGAACCTCTATTTAAACAAATTTACAGGTCCTTTCTATGAAACTCTGCCTATGTGACTAAGCACCAAGCGTGAGCTTCACCTCCACACGACCATGGGTTGTGAGCACATGCCTACTCAAAAAGTGTTTCGAGACTTCACGTGTCAAGACTTCGACGTATGAGCCACTCCTGAATTCCCAATTCCCGAGCTCTGAAAAGGGCTTAACAACCATTATCTCCCTCCACTCACGTGACCATTCCCATGACCACAAGCTTAACCCAAACGACGCGTTGCATTTCACGACTTTGAGACTTTCGATGCAAGGCGCCCCAACTCCTCCAACTCTCGATCTCTGAAAAGGGATAACATTCCTTAGCTTCCCCTTTGGCCTCCATCCATGTGACCATTAAGTATGACCCAGGGCCTAACTCTAAACAACGTTGGAGTTTCGCGTATCGCGACTTCCCTCTTTGACTTTTCCACCCTGTGAGTTAGCGAAATGCTGAGCTATCGCCACGTGTCCTCCTTGATGGATGACCATGATCAAATTGTGATTTTTCACATGTGATTTCGAACAGTTCTGTTCTTTGACCTTCTTTCTCTGTGAGTCAGCGAAATGTTGAGCTTTTTCCATGTGTCCTTTTCGATGGACGGTCTTGATGATTTCAGAACTTGTCTCGTGCACCTTCCTCTGGATACAATGATTGTTGGTCCACGTGCTTCAGATCTGAAAACTCTTATATGTTTTCCTCCTGCGCTCACTTCTCACTGTATTGACGTGGATTTCGACGGTCCAGATCTTCTCCTCTACACCTGGGTCCTTAGGGAATTTCGAATTCCCACATACTCCTTGCATTAATCCATTCGTGTCGGATCGACGGTCCATGACCTTCCTCGATATAACGATCCAGATCACATCTCAACTTCTAGTTTCAGAAGTTTAGTCCTGCCAATGTGTGATTCCACCGATGTGCAAACTAGCGAATACTGAAGTAGTCGAGGCATTAACGCCTGCTCTCCTTCTTCTGACAGTCGTGACAAACCTTGGATCCTATCGAACGGATCTCATTCGTTCATATTCCAAACAAAAGAGGTATTCCTCTTCAATACCAGAATCTCTCTATCCTTCCTGAGCTTCATCAGTTATGAAGGATTAAGAGCATTGTGCTCTTTCTCCTAGACTTAACACCTAGAAGGGTCTTCTGCACAACTCTTGCGCTCCTTCATCTAGTCTAGAAATTAGGTGGTTCTTAGTCTCTTCTTTCCTTACAGAGAGTTTGTGCATATCTACACTACCTCTCTTGAGCTTAATAGACTCCTTCCTCGTAGTGATTGTGGGATTTGACCTTCGAAATCAGAGAGGTACTCACTCGACTCTAGGAAAATGATAAAATTCCCCGGGGAAGGTGATTTTGAGGAATTATAGTAGAACCTAGGAAAATCAAGCAAATGTGAAAGTTCTCAAGGAATGAACATATACTCTTAATTTAATCATTCAATGCAGAAACCATTTACAGGCCTATAAAAACAAGCATGCATCCATTATTTCCAATTTAAAGCTCAAGGCATAAAAACACTTATCAGAACTGTTATGAGGGAAAAACTCTCTATGGCCAAGGGTAAACCAAAATAGACAGATATGACTGCAGAAATCAACTCAATTACAACATATGCTATATAAGCTAATGTGCAAGATAAGAAAGAGGCCTACCTCGATCCAACGTTTGACGATGTTCCACCGTTGATCACTTCAACCCAAATCTTTATACCTGCAATAATTGTTTAATAGACGAGCAGAGCAAGTATATAGAGATGATATAAAGGGGTTAACACATTAGATAGAATAATCCATTAATAAACATTACAAACATGCCCATGGATAATAATCATATATTTGCAATATACCAATAGGACGGGAAAGGAGTATTTCTATTAATAATTGATCAGAAAAAGTGACAACATTACAAACTTCCTTGTCGGCATGGTTCGAAACCAAGAAACCAAGTTCCTTCCAATTGGGCCTCCACCACTTCAATCCTCCACCAAAGGCAAGCTCATAGGAGAGAGTCAATGAGGTTCTCTCAACAATAGGGAAAGAGCTTGGGGGCTGAACACTGTGTTCATACTTGAGGGACAAAGGGATGCAGACTCAATATGACGTAATTCCTCCAAAGTAACTTTTCTCTCAAAGTTGAATGCTTTCTCTTATTTTCCATAGCTCGAAATTGTTCTTTTATATCCTTCAGAATGCAACTGAAGAGACGAGTCAGAATTTTTCCAGTATGTGGAAGGCCAAGGATCAGAGATCTTCTTTTGTGACATGGAAACCCGACATCATTTTTGTATTTTCTGGCACAAATCCTGATGTGCGCGGGCTGTAGTGGAGCGGCCAGCATATACGGATCTTGCATAACTCATAGGGAGAGTATATGTGAAAAAATGTATATTTTTGGCACTGGATTCATCCAAAAGGGATGACAAGTCTGCATAGGGAAATAGAAAAATACCCTCTATGCAAGATAACAATGGTGAGGAAAATCTCGCTATAACAGATGCCCCCTAATGTGTGATATCAGAAGAGTATCTGCGATGGCCGAAATACATTATAAATAATCCAGAAGTGGAGTGGTAGAGAACCAGCTGGACGAAATCAATTGCTTATTACATTATGTACTGACTTTTCATACATGGCTTCCAAGAATACAATGCAGATCCATGTGGAAAATATACCAAACAAGTGTTCATGGCCATGAATAGGAAAATATGAATGTGGTTACCTGCCAAAAGTTGTCATAGTCACAAACAAGGCCCAGTGAAACCAGTCTCAAAATCATTCTGAAGATATATGTATACCATGGAGTACAAACTGATCTCCCATGATCACTGAAGTCAAATAGGTGTTGGTCCAATGAAAAGGAAACAACAACCTAGGAAAGTTTCGGCCACATAGTGATGTCTTCAAGTCTTCTAAACAATCCGCCAAGGTGCAAGTCTACATCATGTGAAAAAATGAGTTGAGGTTGAACATGATGAGACATTGTTTGATTACCGGTCATTGAGGTATACCGTTAACAAATGCGATACAACCTACCAATAATGAAAGTAGGTATCAAAGAATTGAGTACATTTCTACAAGTGCGAATAAAGGAGTTGGTGTCGAACACTTGAGAAATCCATTGATCAAGAGACGTTGATGTATTCCCATCTGTCAATGGTGAGATATCCTACCACTAATGACTGCAAGCCTCAAGGTACTGATAAAAATCTAGGTCCCGTATCCAGAATAAATGAGCTGAAGTCGATGGAAAGAGACTCACTGAAAGGAGAGAATTAAGGCATCTCTCATCAGTTAGCACAAGGAACAAAGCAGGAGCTTCATGATTTAGTGGAAATCGGATGAAGAACATGTTCATGAACCAACGACCATGTGCATATTTCGCGTATACTAAATGCAAGCGGTATACAAAAAAGACCCTCTGAATAGTAGCCAATGATGAAAACTGCTAGCAAAGGAGAGGATACTACCAATAAGGATAATGGCATCCAAGACACTGCATGGATCCCAAAGTGTGAATAGATGTCTTACCATCGAACATAAGGGAAACCACCTAGTCAACGATCAATGATGAAATATCGATTGTTGGGTTCAAGGTGACCTACCAATGATGAAAGTAGGGCTAGGGTGCATGATAAGACCATAATATCATGTGATTATGAGACAAACTGAGGGTATGTCCGACATGCAAAGTCAATATTTCTGAGGAGTGGCTGACACAGGTTGATAGAATTCCTTTGAACAAGAGCATGAGACATATGGTGGAATCTTACATCATAGACTCAATGATGTGACTATTATATGCAGGAGGCATCAATAATGTTCTCTATAGGGACTGGAAGAGTAACCAGTTGGTAGAGAAAACTCTGTAACTAGATCATCTTCCTAAGGTCATGCTAAACCCAAAATTATGATGGTGCAAGGACTCAAATAACTTTGTGCTATGTTTAAAGGCGACACAACTGTTGCCAATTACAATATAGTACTCCCTTCCCACCCATTTTTTTTGTTTTTTCATAACAAATGAATGCTATGAGACAGAGGAGGGAGCGAGTGTCGCAAGTAAGAAAAACTAGTTCCAGCAGTGGAATGTACCTATGCACAATGCAGGGGAATGCATGTGGGAGATGGACAATCAGGGTGATGTTCCCTCCAGCGTATAGGGTGTCAAATTGTGAAGGATATAAACAAGGATCTGCTTGGTTGAGGATGAAAAAAATTCTTAGGCAACGGTTTATAATGCAAAGCGAGAACCAGCTAAAGGCTCAATACTACAAGCGAGGGCATGAGATGCAATCAGAACTTAACGCCAAAAAATGTCCTTTTTTATGTCTTTTAGTCAACTTGGTGTGAAAAAGGGGTAAACTTATGCCAACTAGACGTCTTTTCAAATCCAATTTACGAGTTTGAAAAAGACAAGTTCACTCGACAATATTTTATATTTTTGATAACGAGTTGGAAAAGAGCTTAACTAAGACTCATGACCTTTCAAATCCAATTTTAATGAGTGTGAAAGGGACAAATCACTCAAAAATATTTTCGGTTTTTTAGACGAGTCGAAAAAGAGCTTAACTAAGACTCGTTAGGGAGATTCTAGGTGGCAAGTCATGGGGGAGGCCAAGGCTCCCGTGTGGACCTTCTTTGGAATGTCGATGTCTTGCGAAGAACCGACATAGGCTTGGGAAGACCCAAAGATCTCCAAGTTGAGGAGGGAAAAGTGCTAATGGAGGTTATCGTCTCTGTGCTATATCGGATAATGTCTCTTCTTGGAAAACACATAGGTGGAGGCATTGGATACCCCACAAGACCACCCCAATCAAAGGGGATCTCTTCGAGACTTGGAGGCAGAGAACTCAGGAAGAGTAAAAATATCTCTAGTTCAGAAGGTGAACTAATAGAAATTCTAAGGACATGGCATAGAAGGTATAAAACCAGAACCAGAAGAGCAGGATTGACCAAAAATTGCATTGGTGCGACCGCTTCCTTAGACTTGTCACTCTCCGAGAGAAGAGTGGGGTCGATCGAATATTTCATCGATACGACCACTTCCTCAACCATTGGTTGAATAGGATATGAGATAACAAGGTCAAGAGGTGCATCACCCCAAAAAATAGGAGTGTTGTCGGTCAAAGATGGCATCGACACGACCATTTATTGAACAAGATGTGAGACAACAAGGTCAAGAGACGCATCACCCCTAAACATAGGAGAGGTGTCGGTCGATGATTGCATCGACATGACCACCGGTTGAATGGGATGTGAGACAACAAGGTCAAAGGATGCATCAACCCCTAAAGGAAAAGGGGTGTCAGCCAAAGATTTCATCGGCATGACTGTTGTATCAACCAAAGAAGGAAAGGAGTGTTGTGAAACCATAGATGCTTTAGAACCTGAAGGGCCCTTAGGTGAGCCCCACACTTCTAGTATCCCAACAGTAACGGGACATAAATGAGTAAGGTGACTTCCTTCGCATGTCTTGCAAAGGAATATAGGCTTACGTCTGAGATGTCTAGGCTTCTCAATCACATGAATTCCCCCAACATGACTTGGAGTGGCTGGTTGTAGGTCTTCAATGTGACTCGCAGAAGTTGTCGACCAATATCCAACATGACTAGCAGAGGTTGGTGATATAATGCCAGTATGACATGCAGTGACTGGACTTGTGCCCCCAACATGACTTGTAGTGGCTGGTTGCAGGTCTTCAACATGACTTGCATAGGTTGTTTACCAATCTCCAACATGACTAGCAGAGGTTGGTGATATAATGCCAGTATGACACACAATGACTGGACTTGTGCCCCCAACATGACTTGCAGTGGCTGGTTGCAGGTATTCAACATGACTTGCAGTGGCTGGTTGCAGGTATTCAACATGACTTGCAGTGGCTGGTTGCAGGTATTCAACATGACTTGCATAGGTTGTCGACCAATATACAACATGACTATCAGAGGTTGGTGATATAATGCTAGTATGACACACAGTGACTGGACTTGTGGTGATAGGGAAATGCAGCATTTGAGACCAAGGTCCAAGGAAAGATTGGTTTTGAGAAATTGCATGCCAGGAAGGATCCTGGTTTACACCCTTTCCGACATGATAGTTTCCTCCTCCATACTGATTCATAGAGTGTTGTAGGGGCATCTACACTGAGGATGCTTCTTGTGAAGAGAAAGAGACATGACAAGGGTTACTCACATAAGGATATATGTTTCCCCCAGACGAAGGAACTTCATGAGGGGGGTTTCCCATACTATAAAAATAACTTCCCCAATATGAAACACCAGAGGATAGATGGATGTCATCCATGGAAAAAGTGTTCGTAGGAACTGACATGGAGGAAGAAGGATAAGTGGACGGAGTGTAATAAGTATAATGATTGCATAGTTGGGCACTTACTTCTTGCATAGTGGATTCGTAGGAAGGAATATTCCAACCTTCTACCATAAGAGGTGTTTGAAGGATATGAATCCCACCAAAAGAAGGAGGCATCATGCCCCCAGACCCAAAACTTGTATTCACATAAGGAGGCGAGATAGAGGATGGAAAGTGAGAATACATATCAGACATACCACGAGAAAAATGATTAGAGACCCAAGGAATTGAATGAGTACCATAATTCTGCATACCATAATGCGAAACGGAAGGATCCATCCCCATGAAATGAGTGGACATCATGGGGGTGGTAGCAGTAAACGAGGGAGAAAAAAGAACTCCACTATCCATGATAATGAAGAATCAGTATAGACACCTAAGGCCAACTAGTAATCAAAGAGCATACCAAAAGTCAAATGACCAATATGCATGCAAACGGGCTAAAGTGGCTGAGTGGCCTCCCTCGCTAAATAAGGTATGTCTCTTCCAAGAGGGACCCGAGACTCCCTGCTAAAGTTTGGAGGTAACATAATCAGTTATAGAGGCCCTCGTGGTCTTAACAACTAGTCGGTTAGATCCCCTCGGAGAGGTGATCCTCCATAAAGGCTGTGTGTTGTCTGACCTCTATCTAACCCAGGATACAAGCAGAATAACCCCTGCAAGTAACTTATGAGATACCTAAGTTAAGCAAATAATAAACCACTGTATAACCGATGCACAGGCGACGAGTCGTAAGTCTGGATCACTGTATGGGCAGGGTAGCAAAGCCCAAAATCTTGAAAGCACTGCCTCTCACAGAGGTATGGGTACTAGCAAGATCCCCAAATATGAATAAATCCACAGAAATATCTTTGACGCTAGGTGAGTATCTAGGGGTTATCCCTTTAACTAACTTCACGCGACCTCATGATTAACTCCAGTGTGAGCGGAGCTTCTTGATCTTAACAATTATATAATGGACTTCTCAACTCCCTGTCTCAGACACATATGTTGATTTAATTGCCTTGGAGAAGTTTACTCACAAAATCCTAGACTAGTTTGTGCACCCTAAAAAATAAAATTTTGACTAATCAATTTTAGTTTAAAGCGTAAATTTTATTGGCCGTGATTACTCAAAAGGGTATGGAAGTGAAACTCATGATGTTATGACTTTGCAAGAAAATGAATATGAATATAATGAAAAGTCTATCTTTAACTTTTCAATGAATGATATGCTAATAAAAGCAATGCAATTTTCAATTTCAACTCTGCAATTAAGAAGTAAAATGAAATCTTTCGCTAAATGAACTAAGCTAATGATAAAGGCTCAAAGACAAAAATGTTAACCAATGCAAAATGCTTATTTTTTTTGTATTTTTAATATATTAAAGAGAAAATGCATGGACTGTAAAGCAACCTGATATATAAATTCTACTGTGTATAAATGAAATAACTCAAGCAGAATACCAAGCAACCAAGCAAACAACCCAGGTTTTAAGGACAACAAGGATGAAAAACAAAGAGAAAGACTACGCCCAAAAATTCAACTCCCAACAGGTTTCCTGTCAACCTAGAAAAACTTAACATGCACTATAGAGGCCTAAGAAGGCTCAACAATACTCAAAACTCACCCAACAATCACTAAACCAAGAAAACAAGCAAAGGGAAGTAGTATACGCGACTATTTAGGAGATCATGGCATATATACACATCCTGCAGTGAGACAACAAGAGAGTGTTGGATTAATGAGAGGGGGGGTGAATCAGTAATAGCGTAATTATAATCCTTTTTCTTCAATTGTTATATCAATGTAGAATTATTATCCAATAATGAGCAGTAATAAATAAACAATCACATACATACACAGTACACCAGTGTTTTACGTGGAAACCAAATCAGGAGAAAACCATGGAATTCTTTTTCTTATATGTCTTGAAGAATTACATTCATTGGAAGCACAAACTTCCTTTTTTTTCCAGCTGCAACTGGAAGGAGGCTCCAACCCCCTAGTTTCTCAGGCTACAACCTGAGGGAATCTCCAACTCCCCGATTCTCTAGCTACAACCAGAAGGAGGCTACAACCCCCTATGTTCTTCGGCTACAACCGAAATGTGGCTATAACCACCCGTCCTTGCCCCATCTTGCCACCCTGAAGTAGAAGTATAATGATGGAACCACTGTCACACTATCACCATGAGATATACCACTGTAAATCTATACCAATAAATCTGAACCATGCATTAACCATGCATCAACCTGTGCCTCAACCTGTAATCAACCTGTACCATAAACAAGTGCATCGACCATGCACCAACCTGTACCAAACAACTTGTAATCAACCTGTACCATAAAAAAGTTCATCCAACCATGTACCAAGTATGTACCAATCATGTGTCAGCTACTCATCAACCAACATCATCAACTATACACCTCATGTATGTGCCAACTCATCAACTACTTGTCTCAACCATGTACTCAACATGTAACTCAACCAAAAGCCCTCATCAATTTCATCATCCAAATATACTTTGTAGATCTGTA
>SNQJ01S0057580.1:6967-28115 GCA_010110895.2 Picea sitchensis | reverse complement strand
GAATTTAAGCCCAATTAATGAAAGTAGGTAGATTTGAATTATAGATTAGACAGTTTAGAAGAGCAGGAGGGAAAACGGATATAGACACCCTCGTCTTTGTATTATGAGATTCATTAGAACATTATCAACATTGAGAGCTGTAGAGAAGAACCCATGTACAGGAGCTTTGAATTAATATATGAAGCTTTGAATAAGATTTCATGGTGTTATGATGTTTTCTATTTATACATGGTGAATGGTATGCTTATGGTTGTTTTATTCTCTCTGTTATGCATTTGTTATGAGGCTATACTGTGTATGTATGATTTCATGTTGAATGTTTGAAGTTTGAGAGAGAGAATGAGTTTCAATTGTTTCTCTTCCTGAGTGAGAGAAGTTCCTGCAAGGAGTGTAGTGAAACATCCGCAAGGTGTGCGTTGACAAGGGTTCTGAGTTTTATCTTAGAAAGCTCAGGAGAGATACCATTGTTCTCATTCCAGCAAAAGTACAGGTGAAGCATAGAAGTCGTGCAAGGTGTGCGCAGGCTAGTCGAGGCCTTAACTTATCAACTAAGGTTGAAAGGTAAAATATTGTTGTTGCAGAAGGTGCACAGAGTTGAAGAATCAAATACACAGAAGTATTTGAAAGAGTGCCGCAAGGAGTGCATGCAGGAGTCTGTTTGAGACTTGAGTTGCAAGAGAAAGATCAGGAGGGTCAACACCTTTGAAAGCACTCAAAGGGAGACAGAGATTGAAAACGTCACACAGAAGGTTAAGTTTCAGGGGAAGAACATTGGCTCGTTTCATAGAGATTCATTGCGAAGTGAATCAGACGGTCATAATTCTCCGAGGAGAAATCTCGAAGTCACGAGGACTGAAGGATTCAAAGAAGCTGCAAGGTGGATAGGGGAGGATGAACCCATCACTTTGGTATCAGGAATCAATGTGGACCGTTGATCGTGATCTGTTTTGAGCCTTCAGATCATTTCGGGGATTTGGAGCTTGTAAGTTCGGAGTGTAAGCCAAAATCCTTGGTCACTCTAACTCCCGAATCACAAAAAGAATTGTTAAGTGAAGAATTTCGGGATTTCGATAATTCGAGATTCGAAATACCGAAAATCCTGATGACAAGGAGCCAGGGGCCTTTGCATTGAAAACCCTGAAGTTGCGAAACCCGAAATATCCTTGAAGTGGCATTTTGGCATTTTTGGGATCGGGGTTTCGGCATTCCCATTGACAAGAGACCGGGGCACTTCATGGTGAAAACTTCGAAGTCACAAAATGTGACTTTCCTTTGGAGCAGAAACTTCGGCATTTCGACATAGCGGGGTTTCGGATACCGAGGGATCGAAGGTGAAACATTTGTCACAGAGGATTTGAGAAATCACGAATCTCGAAGTCCCAAAAAGGTCCATATAGGTGAGTTTTCGAAGAAATCCCTGAAAATGCATTTCGGTATTTCAGATACCGGAAGAACGAGAGGACAAAGAATTTTTGTGGCGGGATTTGTGGAGTTCTGAAGCGCGAATTCCTGAATGCATAGGAGGAGTATTACCGGGTCACAAGACAAAGTCAGATTTCGGCATACCAGGGATCAGGATTTCGTGAATCCCGAAGACAAGGAACTGGGGCATTTCAGCGTTGGAAATTCCGAAGTTCTGAAAGAGGCGTGTGGTCACGAAAAAAAAAAAGGGACTTTGCCATTTCTCATTTCAGCATTTGCCAAGTGCAGTGGAATTACATCGGAACTCACCAATTCCCGAAACCCGAAGTCCTTTGTGGTTTGAACAAAAAGGGGTTGATTAACCCTCAGCGTGGTTGTAGTGAAGATCCTGAGTGGATCTCAGCTCGAGGGCAGGGGGTCTGCGTCATTTGTGGTATAAGAGCTAAAAACAAGTTCTTTTCTTTCTGTAGCAGATAAAAGAGGAATATTTTACATCCATGCCGCCGAGAAGAACAGACAGGACAATGCCAATGCCTGATCCCGCAAGAGAAAGAGAAATGTGCAAGTTATGTGCCAGGTTTGATGCCATGGAGACAACACAGAGGCACACAGTTGACGCTGGGTATATTAGCGAGGATGAAAATGAAAATGAAGCTAGACACGAAGGAGAAGAAGTTGCAGTCAAGGATGCTGCGGATGAACACCTATTCAGGGCTATTGCAAGGATAGGTGCCAGAGAAAAGATGGAGATTCCCATATATGAGGGAAACTTAGATGTTGAAGAGCTTCTAGACTAGATTAGAGCTCTAGATAAATACTTCGACTATGAGGATGTCGAGGAAGACAAGAAAGTCAAACATGCCGTTACTAGACTTAAAGGGCATGCACCACTATGGTGGGATGAACTGTAGGCTGATAGACGCTGCAAGGGCAAGCAGAAAATCAAGAGCTGGGATAGAATTTTTGCAAAGATGAAAGCCAAATTCATACCCAAGGATTATCAAATCACTCTGTTTCAGAGGATGCAGAATTTGAGACAGAAGCTGATGTCAGTGAAAGAATACACTGAAGAGTTCTACAAGATAAACATCAGAACATGTCATTGGGAAAGTGATGATGAAAAGGTTGCCAGATACATGAATGGTATGCGATATGACATTCAAGATGAGATGAGCATGATAACCCTCCGGACTGTGGAAGATGCTTATCAGATGGCTTTGAAAGATGAAGAGAATCTGAGTCGGAAATAAGGTCAAAGAGGCCGGGGTAGAAGTCAAGCTAGAGGCAAAAGAATTGCCCAAGATAGAACTCAAAAATCTAAAGAAGAGGGAAAGAAACATCAAACTCAACATGAGAGAGGGAGAATATCATAGAGAGGGCAGTATGACGATATAAATACTTTTCCTCGAGCTAGAGAAAGAGGAAGAGGTAGAGGCGATGAAGTAAAATGCTTTTTCTGTGGAAAGATCGGACATAAATCCTATGAGTGTCTAGATAAGAAGAAAGATGGTGGTGAAACTCACATTGCCAAAGATCAAGGACAGAATGTGGAGACAGAAGATGTTGAGGGCATAATATATTTGATGATGAGGAAAGTTCTCTTGAAGCCGGAGAAGGAGGTAGAGAACCCAACCCAAAGAAACAGTCTATTTCGGACTGCTTGCAAAACCAAATACAAGGTATACAAAGTCATAGTGGACAATGGTAGCATAGACAATCTCGTATCTACAGAGATGGTAGAAAAGATGGAGCTGGATACTATCGTACATCCAAGCCCATACAGAGTTTCGTGGCTACAAAAAGGACATCAGGTAAATGTTACTAAACAATGTTTAGTTGAATTTAAAATAGGAGGATATAAGGATGAAACATTATGCGATGTCATTCCCATGGATGTTTGTCATCTATTGCTGGGTAGACCATGGAAATATGATAGGAACATGATTCATTATGGGAGAAAGAACACGTACACCCTGGAGAAGAATGGTAGGACTCACATGTTGCTACCGATTAAGGATAAAGAGGTGAAAACAGAAATGAGCAACATTGTACTTATCATGAGTGGGAAGGAACTTCTTAATGAGGTTAAGAAGAAGGAAGACACAATTTATTGTGGCCAGGAAGCCTAGAATTGTTTTGACCAGTACAAAAGTGGATGATTTACCAGAGGAAATCCAGAAGTTGCTGGAAGAGTTTGCTGATATAGTAGTGGATGAACTACCTTATTCATTGCCACCGATAAGGAGTATAAGCCATCACATTGATCTTATACCTGCATCCAGTTTACCAAACAAAGCAGCGTACAGATTGACGTCATAGGAGAATGAGGAAGTCAAGAGACAGGTCCGGGATTTAATGGACAAAGGATTGGTTAGAGAGAGCTTGAGTCCATGTGCTGTTCCAACAATGCTCAGCCCAAAGAAAGATGGAGGCTGGAGAATGTGTACAGACTCAAGGGAAATCAATAAGATTACCACCAGATACAGATTTCCATTGCCAATGATGGATGACTTGATGGATTTCTTGAGTGGAGCAAGATTTTTTTCAAAAATTGATTTGAAAAGCGGGTATCATCAGATTCGAATCTGAGAAGGCAATGAATGGAAGACAACATTCAAGACAAATGAGGGGTTGTATGAATGGCTTGTCATGCCATTTGGCTTAACAAATGCACCCAGTACTTTCATGAGATTGATGAACGAAGTCCTGAAGGATTTCATTGGGAAATTCGTCATTGTATATCTTGATGATATATTACTTTTCAGCCAGACAAAAGCATATCATTTAAAGCATTTAGCTGCAGTGATGAAAAGATTACAACAAGAGAAATTGCTGATTAATATGAAGAAATCATCATTTATGAGGACATAACTCATTTATTTTGGTTTTGTTATCTTTGCGAATGAGTTGAAGATGGATCCTGAAAAAGTGAATGCGATTAAGAATTGGCCATCCCCGAAGAGTGTGTTTGAGGTACGAAGCTTCCATGGTTTGGAAAGTTTCTACAGGAAATTCATCCAAAATTTCAATGGAATTGGCACACCAATGATGGATATGGTGAAGAAAAGACACAAATATTTTCACTGGATAAAAGAAGTAGAAAAGAGTTTCAACCTGCTGAAGAAGAAGATCACAAAGCAACCAATTCTGGTTTTGCCTGATTTTAGCAAGACATTCCAGGTCAAGTGTGACGTGAGTGGATTTACAATTGGAGTGGTCTTGAGCCAAGATGACAGGCCAATCACATACTTCATTGAAAAACTAAATGAAGTGAAGATCAAGTACTCAACATATGGCAAAGAATTTTATGCAGTCATACACGCATTGAAGAAATGGAGACATTATTTGGTTCCTAAAGAGTTTGTTTTGTACAATGATAATCATGCTTTACAATTCGTGACTCAACAGGAGAAGTTGAATCAAAAACATGCTAAATGTGTTGAATTCATGTTGAATTTTACTTTTGTAATTAAGCATATTTCTGGAACTGCTAACAAAGTTGCTGATGCTTTGAGCAGGAACTATTTGCTTATGCAGGAATTCAGAGTCAAAACTTTGGGTTTTGATAACCTCAAAGAAATGTACAAGGATGACCCAGATTTTAAGGAGGCGTATGAGGCATATGATAATCTAGTTCTCAGGGACATAAGCCAATGGATCGAATATATGATCCAAGATGGATTATTATTCAGGGGCAATCAACTATGTATTCCAAAATGCTCCATGAGGAAGAACCTGCTGAAGGAAAAACACAGCGGAGGATTGGCCGGACACTTCGGTCATGATAAGACGTTCTCAAAATTGAATGGCTCATATTTTTGGCCAGGGATGAGGACAAATGTTAATAAATTTGTGGACAGATGCAGGATTTGTCAACACAGAAAAGGAAAAAGGCAGAACACAGGGTTATATCAACCATTACCCATACTAGAAAGGTTGTGGAATGCAGTGAGCATGGATTTCATATTCGGACTTCCAAGGACACAGAGAGGATGTGATTCAATCTTTGTGGTAGTAGAAAATTTTTCAAAGATGGCACATTTCATACCATGCTAGAAAACCAGCAACGCAACTCATATTGCAAACCTATTTTTCAAGGAAGTCGTCAGACTTCACGACTTTCCAAGGAGTATTATTTCGGATCGAGATACCAAGTTCGTAGGACATTTCTGGAGGACTTTATGGAAGAAGCTGGGGACAAGTTTGTCTTTTATCTCAGCGTATCATCCTCAGATGGATGGATAGACAGAATTTGTGAACAAAAGCTTGGGAGATTTGCTGAGGAGCCTAGTGACTGAACACCACAGTCAGTGGGATCACATTCTGCCACATGCAGAATTTGCTTATAATGATTTGATCAATAGAAGCACAGGGCAGAGTCCATTCTAGATTGTATATGGAATGAAACCAAGGGGAGTTTCTGAATTGAAATATTCGGAACAAGATGAATTTAGGAGTGCTAGTGCAGAGGACTTTGTAGAAGAAATGAAGGAGCTTCACAGCCGAGTCAAGGAGCGATTGCATAGTTCAAGCCAGGAGTATAAGCACAGAGCAGATCAACACTGGAGAGAACTTCAATTTGAAGTTAGTGATTTGATTCTTGCACATCTGAGGAAGGAGAGGTTCCCCAGAGGAACATATAACAAACTGAAGATGAAAAAGATTGGACCATGCAAGGTCATAAAGAAATTTGGGGCAAACGCATATGAGATTGAATTACCCGATGGGATCGAATTTTCATCGATATTCAATGTTGCGGATATGTACCCTTACAAAGCTGAAGAAACATGAGAAGAGGATGAACATAAAGAGGTTCAGTGGACCAAACAAATGCCTGTAGCTGAAAAGCCATAGATGAAAAGTATAATTGGAAAGAGAGTCAGCAGGAAGACCAGGAGAAAAGAGTATTTTGAATACTTGGTCAAGTGGAAAGGACATCTAGTTGAATATGCCAGTTGGGAAGATGAAGTAGAAATTCAGAAGCATGGATAGACCGTGCAAGAGCTCATGAACAGGGGTTCATGAAAATTTTCAAGCGAGGGAGTATGATGCAGGAGCATCGTAAGCAACTAGCTGGGAGGAGCGCAACACACATTTTACACGTTTTGAAATGTTTTTGAAAAGATTAAGAAGCAGATATTAATGTAGTAGCTATAAGTGTACTTGCATTTATATCTTGCTGTTGTAAGCAAATCGTGAGCGATTTTCTCTCATCTGGCAATGTAAAATGCATTTAAGCCCAATTAATGAAAGTAGGTAGATTTGAATTATAGATTAGATAGTTTAGAAGAGCAGGAGGGAAAACGGATATAGACACCCTCATCTTTGTATTATGAGATTCATTAGAACATTATCAACATTGAGAGCTGTAGCAGAGAGCTGTAGAGGAGAACCCATGTACAGGAGCTTTGAATTAATATATGAAGCTTTGAATCAGATTTCATGATGTTATGATGTTTTCTGTTTATACATGGTGAATGGTATGCTTATGGTTGTTTTATTCTCTCTTTTATGCATTTGTTATGAGGCTATACTGTGTATGTATGATTTCGTGTTGAATGTTTGAAGTCTGAGAGAGAGAATGAGTTTCAATTGTTTCTCTTCCTAAGTGAGAGAAGTTCCTGCAAGGAGTGCATTGAAACGTCTGCAAGGTGTGCGTTGACAAGGGTTCTGAGTTTTATCTCAGAAATCTCAGGAGAGATACCGTTGTTCTCATTCCAGCAGAAGTGCAGGTGAAGCATAGAAGCTGTGCAAGGTGTGCGTAGGCTAGTCGAGGCCTTAACTTATCAACTAAGGTTGAAAGGTAAAAGACTGCTGTTGCAGAAGGTGCACAGAGTCGAAGAATCAAATACACAGAAGTATTTGAAAGAGTATTTACTTCAAATATATCAAAACGCATATCATTATCCATCAAACAAACTTGAGTCCATTACCCAAACCCGGGTTCTCCAACTTCTCATGGCCATAAGTCTCTAATCGTGAGGATTTATGTGACGTTCCACATAGGAATGGAATGACATGTTATCTCCATATATAATATTCTTACCTTCAAATATATTAAAACTCATACCATTATACATGAAACGACCTTGGGTCCATTACCCAAACCTTTGTTCTACCAAAATTCACTACTGGACTTTCTCCAGGGATTGACATCAATCACTAAGGGTTGTTATCAATCTACAATATCACTCTCCAATAGTTGACATCAATGAAAACCAACAATCCATACCAACTATCCATCAACCTAAGCCAACTGTCTGGCAGCCTTTCTATTTATTTTCAATTCCATGTTATTTTTCTGTTCTTGTATCCATGACCACATTCGCATAGTTGAATGTATGAGTCACTGTGAATAGTAGTTAATTTCCAATTATTTCTCTTCATTGAGCGAGTGCAATGTGTGCATAATGTCCACAAGGAGTGCATGATTGAGTCTATTTAGATTCGAAATCTCAAAAGAGATAACAAGAACTCGTGTATGCAAGGAATGATTACACATCCTCAAGGAGTGCGTGATAGAGTTTTCAGACTCAAAATCTTAGGAGAGGTAGCGTGATTCCAGTCAGGAGAGACAAAAGAAGTTGGAGAACAATTGTAAGGAGTGCAAAGTCATCCACAGAGGAGTCCACTGTGGAAGGATATCTATTGCAAGATGTTCACAAATTGAGATTTCGACTAAGTGTCAAAGGAAGTACTTAGAAAAGTCAAGTAAGTTAAGCTTAGGAGGGAGAGCGGAGAAACTCTCAAAAGATAGAAATACCTGAAATCTTCACTGAAGCAGCGGGGAAGATTCGTCCCAAGAGGAGATGAATGGTTCCATACCATCAGATCTGGAAGAACTATGAGGAGGATAATCAGGAAGTGTTTCGGTATTTCAGGGTTTGACAAGTTTGAAGACTTGACAAAAGCAGAGTCGAAAAATACGAAGTCGCAATTCAATATCAACCGTTGATCGTGAGAGAGGCATGTGGAAACAAATTAAAGAGTTTGGGAATCAAAAGTTTGGAGGTTCATGGGTGGAAGGCCTAGAGTTTCATAAGGTTACGAAGTCCGAATCTTAGTGGGGCCGGTGAAACTAAGGAGAGGCGTGGCGAAAATTTAGAAACTCGAAGATGAGCACTTCGGGAAAATATGAGGGAAGGATTCGGGATATCCTTGAGCTCCGAACCGCGAAGGAATAGAGCCATGGTCAGAGCCATGATCACTCACAGAAGAGACCTGTGTGTGTGTGTGTGTGTGTGTAGAGTTGTTTCGGGTGCCCACATGGACCCAAGGAGTCACTCTGACTCACTGTTGTGAATGATCCAAGACTAAGAGGTCAAAAATCCATTTAGAGGGAAGGGGGTTTGCATCAGAGTGGTATTAGAGAGAGTACAAAATTGACTTCTGTAGAGAAAGAGGAGTAAAACGATATCAGAAAGAGGGGTATCATAAGCATCAACCCAATGCCACCTAGAATACACGATGAGCCACTTGTAGCCAATAGAGCTATGGAAAGGGATATGAGAGAAATGCGTATGAGGTTAGATGCCATGGAGACAACAGAGAGGAGAGAATCTAATGTTGGAGACATCATCAAGGTAGAAAATGAAGAAGTAGAAGTTGAAGAATCTATAGCTGAGGATGCTACGAAAGAACGCTTATTGAGAGAAGTTGTAAAGTTGGCAGCCAGAACGTAGATTGACATCCCTACGTATGAAGGAAATTTAGACACAAAAGAATCACTTGATTGGATATGAGAAATGGACAAGTATTTCAACTATGAGGATGTCGAAGAGGAGAAAAAGGTAAGACATGTTGTCACTATATTTAAAGGACATGTAGCACTGTGGTGGGATGAACTCTAGGCTGACAGGAAGAGCAAAGGAAAGAAAAAGATCAAGAGTTGGGATCGAATGGTAGCCAAGTTAAAGGAAAAATTCATACCCAAAGATTACCAGATAAGTCTGTTCAGGAGGATGCAAAACCTGAGACAGAGGGGATTGACTGTGAAGGAGTACAAATAGGAGTTCTATAAGTTGAACATTAGGGATGGACACACACACACACACACACACACACACACACACACGCACATACGAAGAAACTATTTCCAAATACAATAATGGTTTGAGATTTGATATTTAGGATGAGATCAACATGGCGACAGTCAATACCGTAGAGGATGCGTACCAAATTTCATTGAAGGCAAAAGAGAAGTTGTCCAGGAATAAGAGTCAACAAAACAGAGGTCAGAGCTTGAACATAGGAAAAGGAGTTGCCCAGGATAAAGCACAGAAGCCCAAAGATGAGGCAGAGAAACTACATAGTCACTTTGAGAGAGGAGGAAGTTCCCGAGGAAGGCAGAGTGGTGGTAGAAACTTTTTTCCCAGAGGAAGAGGAAGAGGCAGAGGAGGAGAAGTAAGATGTTATGCATGTGGAAAAACAAGACACATGTCTTGGGATTTCTCCGAGAGGAAGAAAGGAGGTGAAGCTCACATTTCAGAAGTGTAGAAGCAAGATGTTGAGGCAGAAGGTGCAGCGGATGGAATATCCATGATGATGAAGAAGGTTATCTTGAATCAAGAGATAGAGACTGAAAGGCCAACACAAAGGAACAATTTGTTCAAGACATCTTGCAAAATGAAGGACAGAGTTTTTAAGGTGATAATTGACAGTGGGAGCACTGACAACTTAGTATCCACAGAAATGCTGGAGAAACTAGAGGTGGAGACGAATGCACATCCGACATCATATAAGGACTCATGGTTACAGAAAGGTCATTAGGTAACAATTACTTAACAATGCCTGGTTGAATTTAAAATATGGGGATATAAAGATGAGATTTTGTGTGACGTGATTCCTATGGATGTCTGTCATGTTTTGTTAGGAATACTGTGGAAGTATGACAGGAATGTTATTCATGATGGGAGGAGAAATAATTACACATTATATAAGAATGGTAGGACACACTTGTTGCTTCCAATTGAAGAGAAGAAGGTGAAGGATGAAGTTAGCGTGAGCATACTTCTCATGAATGGGAAGGAACTCCTGAAGTAAGTAAAGAAGGAATAGGAGATGCAGTTTGCTTTAATAAGGAAGCTGAGAGTTATCCTTACGAGTACTTCAATGGAATATTTGCTTGAGGAAGTTCAGGAATTTCTAGAGAACTTTGTTGACATTATAGTGGATGAGTTGCTAAACTCATTGCCACCTATTAGAAGTATCAACCATCACATTGATTTAATACCAGGAGAAAGCCTGCCGAATAAAGAAGTGTATAGGTTGACACCTCAAGAGAATGAGGAAGTGAAGAGATAGGTTCAAGATCTATTAGACAAAGGATTGTTCAGGGAAAGCTTGAGTCCATTTGTAGTGCCAACTGTATTAAGTCCAAAGAAGGATGTAGGATGGAGAATGTGTATGGACTTGAGGGAGGCGACCATAAACAAGATCAACATCAGATATAGATTCCCATTACCAAGAATGGATGACTTGATGGATTGTTTAAGTGGAGCTAACTATTTTTTGAAAATAGATTTGAAAAGTGGATATCACGAGATAAGGATGAGGGAAGGTGATGAGTGGAAGACAACATTCAATATGGATGAAGGGTTATATGAATGGCTTGTTATGCCGTTTGTCTTAACGAATGCCTCGAGTACTTTTATGAGGTTAATGAATGAAGTGTTGAAGGATTTCATTCGTAAATTCATGATTGTGTATCTGGATGATATACACTTGAGCACTTGAGACATTTAACATTGGTGATGAGGAGGCTGCATCAAGAGAAGTTGTTGATTAATCGAAAAAAGTCCTCTTTTATGAAGACAAAGATCATATATATAGGTTTTGTGATCGCTTCAAACGAATTGAAGATGGATCCTGAAAAGGTGAGAGCAATTAGAGAATGGTCGTCACCGACGAATACCTTTGAGGTAAGAAACTTCCATGGATTAACAAGTTTCTATCAGAAGTTCATCATAAATTTTAGTGGGATTAGTGCTCAAATGATCGATACGGTGAATAAAAGACACAATTATTTCAAGTGGGAAGAGGAGGCTGAGAAGAGCTTCAACATATTGAAGGAGAAAATCACTGAACAAGCGATTCTGATTTTATTGGATTTCTGGAAGACATTCCAGGTGAGGTGTGATGTGAGTGGAGTTGAAATTGGAGCGGTCTTGAGTCAAGACAACATACCTATTGCATATTTCAACGTGAAGCTGAATGTAGCTAAAAAGAAGTACTCCACATATGAAAAGGAGTTATATGCCATAATTCAAGCCTTGAAGAAATTGAGGCATTATCTTGTACTCAAAGAGTTTGTTTCGCGAGGTCATGAAGTCTGAACCTTAGTGGGGCCAATGAATCTAAGGAGATGCGTGGCAGAAATTTGGAAACTAGGAGATGAGCACTTGGGGAAAATATGAGGGATGGATTCAGGATATCCTTGAAGTCTAAACCTCGAAGGAATAGACCCACGGTCATAGTCGTGGTCACTCGCGGAAGAGACCTGTGTGTGTGTATGGGTAGAGTTGTTTCGGGTGCCTGCAGGGACCCAAGGAGTCACTCCGAATCAGTGTTGTGAACAATCCAAGACTAGGAGGTCAAGCATCCCTTTGGAGGGCAGGGGGTTTACATCGATCTTCTTGGAAACCATAGTGTAGAAATATTCTCCAGTGATCTTTCCATGATGAATTTTCATGTTGTATATATTATTCAATACTAGGGCTACAATCCTTTCCAGTAAAAAATATCTTTCTTAGAGAAATCTTTAGCAAAAACTAGGGTTTATAAAATAACTTACTATGCAAATCACACGGTTTTTTTCAGAAAAGCCTGAAAAGTGGTTGAATTTAAAATGCTCATAAATTCACCTTATGGATTCTATTTCGGATGATGTTTTTTTTGAAATTGGGTATTTTTCCGAGACAAATTCAAATATCCAATTTTTTTTGCAAAATTATTCTCAAAACGTTTCATATATGGACTTGAAGGGTGTCACCCCCCTTTTTTAAAGAAAAAAAATCTACAAAATGACCCACAAATTTATTCCCTTCTTTGGCAAAGGAAAGTGCTCTGATACCAATTGTTAAGTACTTGCATATATCTACAAATATTCTTCATAAATAACCCAAAATCTCTACAAGAATAATCTAAACCATTCACTAAGACACTTAACACAAGAATGTAGAGAAAACCCTTGAGGTAGGGCAACACCATATATTAATCCTTAAGGAAGGATAACACTCCTCAAGCAATGATTGATACATTCACAATATTCTTCACTAGTCTGTACAGACACTGCAAATGGTAACTACAAAATTTGTTGATCTCGGTCTAATCACAACACCCGCTTGTGAATACAACCAGTCACTTCCTCTTTCTCCAAATGAAAGAAATAATATTTCAAAATCCCAGCGATAGTGAATTAAGAGTGTGCAAGAAACTTGTTCCTTTACAAAAAGGATATCCATCAACTTACATAAATCCTCTCTCTATGCTGGAAATAAAGTTTCTTCTGTGATGAGCTTGATCGTTTGTGCAGGGACATGAATGGAGGTAGAAACAAATTTTTGGTACTGCTCATGTCCTTCACTTTCCTGATCATCTCTAATCAAATCCTCCTCATCGCCGCTAATCGAATCCTCCTCATCGACGCTCATCATATCCTCCTTGCTCCTCGTCATCTAGTCCGCCATGGAAAATACTTTTCAATATGTATCAAATTATGAGGTTGGTATTAGTGAAGAAGAAAAAAATGTAAATATGAAGTGGGAGATGAGAAAGAGAATGATCCGTTGCGATCCTAAATTGCCTATGTGTCCCTAAAAATGATAGGAAAAAATTTATAAGAGAGCTTCATACCTTCAAAATATTAGGTCATTTTCGTGTTTGGAAATCAATAAACTACTTACACAAGTATGCAATAATATGTATCTTAGTTCATTAGAGGATGCATACATTGTTGTAATAGAAAACTTAGCAATATGAAGAGAGGTTTGTATAGTCCCTCATATGTACCTAGTATGCCATGGGACAATGTCACCCTTGATATTTTGAGTGGTTTTCCAAGAACCAAGAGGGGACATGACTATCTATTTGAGGTAGTCCACATATTTAGAAACAATCATATGCATCACCATTCCTTGTAAAATGACCATCAATGTACGTTTATTTGACAACACTTTGGGAGAAGATGGAAAACAAGCTAAAAGTATATACAATATACTTGCACAAATGTATGGGAAAATACAAATGGTGATCAAAACATCGGTTCATATTTGAGGAGTTACAATCAAAATATTATAATACCTCAAGTTCATAATTTGATCAATATTTAACACTTTGATAACATAGTATCCCATACTTCCACTAACAAGTTCACATTTTAAACTTTTTTTAGATATATTCAACCTATACCTCAGTATGTTGTGCATGGGAAACATAGAGGAGAGAAGGAATGAGAAACATGATAAGAAAATGATGAAATATTCATATATAAAAGTAGGGATATATTTTCAAGACTAAGAGACACTAGAAAGAACATATAAGAAGTACAAGGTTTGGCATGACCAACAAATAATTGAGAAAAAATTAAATCTAGAAGACCAATTCTAGTTGAACCTAAACAAAGAGAAGATATAGGGAACCGGTAGAAAAATGAATTCTATGAGATATGGTCCTTTTTAAGTGTTTGAATGTGTAGGTGATAATATTTATAGACTTAATATACCTCCATACATGTGCAGTTACTCAGTATTAAATTTGGAGAATCTAAAAGCCTATGAGCCAACCATAAATGATCAATGATGGAAGTGAGGTTAAAGTATTACCTACCATGCTAGATTGACTATTCACAAAACTTGAGGTTAAAGTATTACCTACCACGAGGTAGTGGGTTTGTATACTATAAATATTATAAAATTGAGTTTGTATTTTATTGATTCAAATTTAAAGTTTGTGACTCCCCATGAATTACTAAAAATCTGAATTATTTAAAAAAGGTTCTAATAAAATCATAGTAATGGAATTTGTAGACGAGCAAAATGCAATGGAAAGACCATAACCAAATAGTACAAGAGGAATGAAAATAAAATAGAACAAGATTAAAATTGAATGAAGTCAAAACCAAATTTGAATCACATTATTCAATCAGACTTTGACTAGATGTATCTAAAAACAATTTTCACATCACCAAACTACCCTTAAGAACTATGCTTGAATCTATAGGTAATGATTCTTCAACTAGGACCACCAACATTCTCTATCATTTAATAGTGTATATCATCCTTGGGGACCATTACAGAGTGCATTAACACGTATAAGAGAAAAAAATATAAAAGCAAGTGAGGATGAATTAGAGGACAATGAGCCTCACTTGTTAATTAAAAATAATCTTCTGACTTGTGTATGATGTTATAGAAACAAGATGAGTTCTATATGACAATTAATATCTCACAATCATAAATATTATGCCAAAATTGATGACTACTTCTACATGAAAGAGTTTCAAAATAGAGGAAGAAAACATGAGCATGGGTTAATAGGGAAAAATATTGCACAACTATATGGTAGAGACAAAAATACGAAGGTTAAAAAAATTGTAGATATACTTGTCAATTCAACAGTCCTTATAAATGGACTTTAAATACTGTAACATCATCATTATAAAAGAACTTCTAGGAAACAATTTCCCAATTCTTCTAATGAAAACAATTAAAATGCTTGAACCCCTTAAGTTTGACACAATAGAAGGAAAGAAAATGTAAAGATTATATTTGACACAATAAATGATGCTAAATATGATGAAAATGATACATTTAATAGCTTCGTAAATAGCCTGGCATGAAAAATGATGAGTACTTATACACAATAAATGATGCTAAATATGATGAACATGATACATTTAATAGCTTCCTAAATAGCCTGACATGAAAAATGATGAGTACTTATACACAATAAATGATGCTAAATATGATGAAAATGATACATTTAATAGCTTCCTAAATAGCTTGACATGAAAAATGATGAGTACTTATACACAATCCATTGTAGCCTAAATCGTACCACAACATTACTTAAAAGAAATCCATTTGACACCTAAAAAACCACTTTCGTAAAACACATTCCAACAACTTGGAGTGCAAATACCAACTCTCAATTTGTACTTAACTCGTATGTAGCTATATTATATTGCAGATCCCACATGACAAAAGAAGATAGAAAACTTACATCAACGTTTAAGCACATACGAGAAAATCATGAGAATGTTTTTTTTGAAATCATGAAGAACTTTCAAATCATGTTCATATCCAAATGATTCACTATTATGATGAAGAAAATTAGAATTATTGGAAAATATTTATTAAACACACAACACATTTCAACACAATGAGATATGCATATTGTCCTATCACTTCCATTGAACACTAGTTCACGAAGATGTATTTTCATTAATACTTCTTCCTACAAAGAAACACACATTCACTCTCACAAAGAAAAAAAGACTTGCAACATGAACTAGATGATTCTAAAAACATAATGTGTTTGTGAGTCATTGAAAACTAAATTTCACATCCTAGAACTATTGATGACTTGCCTAGTAGAATATGCATCTAAATATATGAAAGAGGGGTAAAAATGAAAAATAAACGATAGGACATATGTTACTAGATACATAAAGTATACCATTCATAATGATTTTGATAGTTATTGTGGAGAAAAATTGATGTTATTTTTTCCATATCAAGTAAATGAGAATATGATCAAGCAACGATACTAAAATTGGCAAAGTGACTATGTAGCATAAAAAAACATAAAACAAAATGAGAAAAATTTAGCATATGCTACAATAACTACACAGAGTGACATTGAAAATTTAATGAATGTAGTAGAAACTAAAGATGAGCAGTTCTTCAACATAAATAGTTTCTTAAGTGTTGAAGAAGAAAGTGAAAAAACCTCTTAAGACATAGATGAGCAATATGAAAAATATGACTTTGAAACTGATTTACAATATTTTCAATTAACAAATGACATCAAGGTATTATCCATACGACCATATAAAGTTTTGAAACAATGATATATACTTGAGAACACAAAAATATAGAACATCAAGCATCGACTAAACAAAGAGCATGAAGCATTATTAAACAAAATATTAACAAAATCATATAGCCTGAATGAGTCGATCCATTCATTATTGATAGGATATGTTGGAATAGGAAAGAAGTTTACATGTAAAGAAATTTTCTAGTCCTTAGTACATATGCACAACAATATAATGCAATATGATTAATTGCAACTAAAAGGTCTGATATCTTCCTATACAAGAAAGGTGATGTTCAATGCTATGGATGTTACATTGCATTTTCCATTATATATTCCCTTTAAAAAGGCGAGTTTCCTTTCACTAAACAATGGAAATTTAGACAATGTCAAAGAACTACCAACAACATCATGTAGTTCTTATTGATGAAACATCACTCATTGGCGTAACAATTCTTTATTAAAATAATAAACAACTCTACCAAATATTTCACATGACAACATTATACTTTAGAAATGTTGACATGATATTTTAGGGAAAATTATAATAAGAAAACCTCGCAAGAAACTCTTTAATATTTGAGAACCCAAGATTTAACAAAAATATAATTGCATTCAAATTTTTGAAGGAGAGAATCAAATTCTATTAACTACATATGGCAATGTGCTAAAAAAAAACACATGTTATGTGAATGTACTAAACATAGTGAGATTTAATAATAAATCTACCAAATATATCAAGTACATGAATATGTCTAACTAAATAAGATAGATTATGAATATGTCTAACTAAATAAGATAGATTATGAATATGCCTAACACATTGAGATTAATAATATAATATAGGATGAACTACTTTGAGAAGAACACCTCAACAAGAAATCCATAATTTCACACACTTAACAAAATATTTAACAAGAATATTTTTTTTAATAATAATCAATTAATACATTCCTCACATAATAACAAAGCAATCAGGAAAATATATGTCATCCACCATGGCATATCATAAAAACCCTAATTTCCATAAATGTGAATAAACCCTTCAACGAAGTGAGAAGTGAGTGTTTTTCAATATATCATGAATCTAAGAAACACTAGAAAGAACAAAAAAATCATAAAAACCTTAACTTCCATAAATGTGAATAAACCTTTCAACGAAGTGAGAAGTGAGTGTTTTTCAATATATCATGAATCTAAGAAACACTAGAAAGAACAAAAACTACCAAAGTAAACTAAAAAAACTTAATCATTAGAATTGCACCACTGGTTAAAACAAAACAAATTATAAACTGAATGTTCTCCCCAAAAAAGGTTGCTAGCTTGTTGGGCCTATATTATGATTTTGACTTGCTGAATAATATATCATGAACTACTTTTTCTTGTGATATCCATCATCTATCTAATAGCATGTGGACACCCTCGGGGTTATATGGAGCAATGGGATGTTTTGTCAAGTCAAGGTTATCCACCAAATCATCTTGGATATACTCATACATTTTCCTACAATATGTATCTGCCAGGATAGTAAGCTCAATAAATTGAGATCAGTTGGCCCTAACACTCTGTTCATCAAAAGGTACCTCAATAACTTTTGAAAGCCTTTCCATTGTTCCCTCTAGCAGCTATTGTCGATCTTCGAAAAGGTTCTGTTTCAATTCTTTTTCTGTTGTTGTCAATATACCCCTGAGTATGTCATCTCCAAACATGTGAAATGCAAAAGGATAAGAATAAGAAAGGACACACCTTTCTCTGAATAGCCTTTGAAGTGATTTTGTTAACCAACGATAGGATTTCTTACTTTCTAAATCTAGAATTTTTTCCTCTAATATTTCTTTCTTCTTTTCTTCGAGCTTCAATGAATCGTTATGTGCTTTCCATCTAGAGTAATAATGTGTGTACCTTTTCAAGTCACATTGTGCCTTCTCAATATCCTCCTCCTCATCTTCTTGATATTGACCACAAGTGTTCCCATCAATGTTTGTGGTGGTATGTCCACTTCCAATAGCACCACCACACAACCAATAGAAATATTGGCCACATACACAGCTCATCAGGTTGCAACCACCATTTTTTTCCACGTTATTTCCACACTTGGGGCGGGACTTGGTATTAACGAAAATCCAATTTTTGGTCTCAGACTCGTCCTGACATTTCTTATCCAAAAGCTCCCAAATGAAGCAAGGACAAGGAGAGTGTGGTTCACACAAACAATTAAAGAAAAAATGATGTCCACAAGTGCACTGGGTCTCACAAGAAACATTTTCTTCAACTAGGACTGCAGTTCCACAATTGGGAACACTAGGGCACCATTTCACTTTTTGGTTATTGTCAATATAGGACTCAAATAGGAAGCGATCGAAGCATCGGGCTACTTCAGGATCTTCTACATTGACTAGCTTTCTTATAATGTATTCGTCACATATGACATTACATTCGGGAGCCATGCACTTAATCCGCTTGCTATGTCCCTTGTCTATCTGAACAAAAAAGTGACGCGTCCATCAGTCATTGCAAAAAGTGTGACCACAATCCATCATTGTCGTGTCCTCCTCCTGGAGATCTTCGTCTGTACATACACTGCAAATGGTAAGTACAAAATTTGTTGATTCTGGTCTAATTTGTTGATTCTGGTCTAATCGCAACACCCGCTTGTGAAAACAACCAGTCACTTCCTCTTTCTGCAAACGCATCAAGTAATCTTTCAAAATCCCAGCGATAGTGAATTAAGAGTGTGAGAGCAACTTGTTCCTTTACAGAAAGGATATCCATGACCTTACATAAAGTTTTTTCTGTGATGAGTTTGATCTTTTGTGCAGCGACAGGGATGGAGGTAGAAACATATTTTTGGTAGGTCTGGTTCTGCTCATGTCCTTCACTTTTCTCATCGTCGCTCATCAAATCCTCCTCATCACCGCTCATCGAATCCTCCTCGCTGCTCATCATCCACTCCGCCATGGAAAATACTTTTCGATATGTATCAGATTATGCGGTTGCTATCAACGAAGAAGAAAAACTGTAAATATAAAGTTGGCGATGAGAAAGAGAATGATCAGTTGGGATCTTAAATGACCACATTCTTGCATTTTATACCCATAAATGTAATGGATGGTCTTTCTACCGGCCCACCGACTCACCCAAAAAGTCATTTGGGCTGACAATTAGACAATTTAATTTAATTTCATAATCTTTTGGAACAATATATATTATTTAATTTTCATTACAATTCTAATTTCATAACCATTTGTAACTATATATTCAAAGATTACATGTGTTTCCTCTTAAGAGATTACAGGTTCAAATCCAGAGGGGGGTAGGGTATGTATACCTTCGTAGACTTCACCAGTCAAATCGCTGGGCGGAGGGGGGTCCCTTGTCCCACAAACAAGGGGGTCTCATACACCAATTTGGTGTGCTAGCTTGGCCGTGACCTTAAAAATAGATTATTATTATTATTATTATTATTATTTAATTACCCCTATAGACTTACATCTATTGGCAATGGGCACAATTAATGATATTTTAACCTTAAATTCTAATCTAATGGCTACCCATTGAAGATGTTATCATATTCTTAGTTCTCCACCAAAATCAATGAGTGACATTTATTGTTCATAACTTCCTTGCATTTATGAAGGCATCCATTAACATGTTTACTTTTTTACATTTACCTAATCACATTATAAAATTACTGTAAGGATATATAATTGCCACGTTTAAATGATTAAGGATGATTAATATCTATGCAAGCCACATTTATATCATTAAGAAGCACTGTCCACACGTTTCATGTTGGGGGCACGCATTCGTTTATGATGTCTGAACCGTCGTCGTCTGATGCCACGACTTGCCCACAAACGTTTAATATTGTGCCACACATTCTTTGAACTGTTTCACCTGGAATTATTCAGAATGCACTCAAATCATATGCGTTAATAGTCGATTCGTTCTGGCACAATGCTTTGATATTACACAATTATCCTTTGATATTACACAGGTCGTCCATACCTTGGGCGCACATGGGGTAATTTCTCTCGTGTTTTTTATGTGTGCTCTGTGTCGGATTCGACTCTTGATCCTAAAGCCTGGTCAGATTTTGGCTATCCCTTGCGTAAAAGGTATTGCAAAGATTTAGGGATAAAATTTATTTCAAGATATATTCATTAGTTCCACTATTATTTCACACACATCAACACAACATTGAATATAATTCCCATACTAGCTACAATTCCCTTTCCTCACTGTTACATAATTAACCTAAAATTTTCATATTGGCAGGACTGTATTCTCTGGAATGTACGAATGCATAGGCGACGGTGCAGTCACGACCATGCAGTCTGGATGGACGAAGGAGTTAACATATGAAGAGGCTTGCCCTTTTCTAGATCAGAGCTTCATCAATGCTTCATACTGGCTTCAACCTTATATTGCAGTATATATATAGTTGATATCACTCTCTCATTGTTATAACCCTAAATTGCACCACACATGCTTACGTGGCATCGGGCCAACTCATATCCCTTATTTGCCAAAACACTTCTGAACAACTCTTTGAAAATCCTCTTGAATAAAGGCCCACACGCCCTAATCCATTACTGCACATGTGTACACACTGGCTGACCCAAAACAGCCCGCGTGGATCGACAAAAGCATGAAAAAAGGAAAGTTGCCGACGGAACAAAAAGCTATG
>SNQJ01S0057579.1:0-12414 GCA_010110895.2 Picea sitchensis | reverse complement strand
CTAGACATCCAAAAACCTAACCCTAGGAGATGAAGCGCCAAAAGTCATGTGGGCCCCGTTTGGGTAAGTTAGTACATCAACTTCTCGGGGTTGTAACTTTTGCATACGATATCCATTTTAGGCGCATGATAGCCCGTTGGAAAGGTATCATCAAGGAGATTAATTTTGGAGGAAATATTGAATGAACATCCATATTTCTCCCCATTTTCCCAAAAATGTCGTTTAGGGCCTCAAAATGGCCCCGGAAGTTAAAAACTGCTAAAAATAACAAATTACCAAAATTGCCAGAAAAGTATTTTGAGCCAGTTGGAAAAGGTGGGTGGCCATCGATATCCACCTAGATCAATCCTCCCTACTTATGAAGTAATTTTCTCCATTGCGTTGAGTGCCCGGGGGAGAGAAGAAAACATTTGTTGAATCTGAATCTTGGTGAGTTGCTTGCCTTGTTGGAGACATCGCGCTGCTCAGTTTGTGGAAGTCTGTCACGAACTTGTTGAGGTTGAGGTTGTTCAACAAGTCGAGCTACATGAGAGGATGGTGTGCATAAGGAATCTGTGCGTTTTTTGCAAACTTATCGACCTGCTTCTGTTGGATAGAATGTGCTTGGGGTGAGGCTGTAGTGGTTGCAGTGTCCTTCTGTTCCCCTTTTGAACAGATTGTGAAGAAGCTGAATTTTGCAGTATGAGATACTACCTTGCGACACTATTTAGGTGGAACAATAGTCAGAACTACCTCTGGTATTCTGTAGAGATGACCCCCTAGAGAAACAATGACACTCTGGGGTCGAGACTCATAAACTACATGGCATCTCCATATATATGGCTAGACCAAGAGAACATCACAGACATCCAGTGGGGCAACATCACATAATACCTCATCCTTGAAGGGTTGGATGTCGTATGACAATTGACACTGTTGGATGACACGAAGATCTTGTCCTTGGCTAAGCCACCCGATGTTGTATGGCTGCGGGTGTGGTGTTGTCGACAACCCCAACTGTTTGAAGACCTCTGCTGAGATGAGGTTCTTCTGGATTCTACTATCAACAATAAAATGAAGTGGGGTCCCCTTCACCCACATCTATGAATGATAAAAGAGCTCCCCCTCTTCAGGATCTGTTGGTTCTTCTGGTTGAATTGTTGCGGTCGTGAAAATAGCAGTGGGGTCTGCGTCAATGATCTGTCCTTTACCAGTATTTTCATAATCGAATTTTGAATCAGGGTTCATCTCCTTGTCTTTGATCTCGAACACTAATGACTATTTTGAGCAACATTCATCGGTGTTGTGCCAGGGGCTTTTGTGGAAATAACACCATTTTTTGGTGTCCTTCTTTATCTTCCCGTGACCCTTCTTTTCCTGTGGCTTGGACTGGTTTTTGAGAGACCTATTGTTAGGGTCGTCTTTGTCATACTTTGGTTGTTGCGTATTTTCAGATCCGAACTCCCATTTGTTATAGTGCTTAAATTTCTGATCGATTTTAACAACATATCGATAAGCAACACCGAGTGATAAGATATCCAGAAAATCCATTTCAGTTTGGATGTATCTGTGTAGAGCCCCACAGTATTTCAGAACCAAATGTTGTTCGGAGTCTTTGATACCCAGCTTGGTGCGAAAGGTATGGAAGGTATTGGTGAACTCCAAAACTTCTTGGCCCCTCTCTTGCTGCAGTGTGTTCCATCTCATGTACAGGTCCTCATAGTTTCCAACAGGGTCATACTGTTCCTTTACCACATCCACAAAAAAATCCCAAGTGGGCTCGACCCCATATATTCCAGACTCCTCTGTGGAAATTTTCTCCGAGTAAGTTTCCCACCAATGTTTGATATGGGGGAGATATTTAAGGAGTGCGAAGGTGATATTTTCCCTATCGAAAAAATTATGAACAGAGAAATAACCTTCTAACAGATTTAACCATTTGTCTAGGGCATCTGCATTTATCTGACCTTCAAATACGAGAATATCAAAATTAACCTGTACCTTTAAAGGAGAGGTGCTTCCAAAGTGGTTGTGTGATGAAGATGCACATGTTCCTATCGGCAGGTGCTGAAGGATGTGGGAAAAATTCTCCATCATTTTGTCCCTCTGTCGCGTGAGAGCTTTCTCAAGCAACATATTGATAGAATCCCCTGCTCCGTTGTTTTTCTTTTCTTCCACCATGGAGGGCTTATTGGGCATGAGAGAGTGATTGTCTTCAAGATAAACAAGATCGAGACCCAACTTGTTATACTCAGACCTTGTTCGGGACATGCACTGAAAAACGATCAAGAGAAACTTGCTTTGATACCACTGATCCAGATTATTTTCGGCATGAAATGAGAGCGGAGATATAAGAAATAAATTCACAAATATATCGTGGATATCCAATAATATAACATAAATTTATCAGAGATGCAACCATAAACACAGAGATACAATAATACATGATTTCTATTAATGAAATAAATGTACAAAGACTATAAAAATACAGAGTGAAAGACTCGCTAGAATGGTGGAAGCTTATCTCTAAGAAGAGATGTGATGGCTACTTGCATTCGCAAGAAGCTGATTGCAATGAGGCTCTAAAGGATTTTTTTTTAATAAATAGGAATGCCAAAAACCCTAGACATCCAAAAACCTAACCCTAGGAGATAAGTGCCAAAAGTCATGTGGGCCCCATTTGGGTAAGTTAGTACATCAACTTCTTAGGGTCGTAACTTGAGCATACGATATCTGTTTTAGGTGCATGATAGCCCATTGGAAAGGTATCGTCCTGGAGATTCATTTTAGAGGAAATATCGAAGGATCTTATTTATTGCTTCCCGTTTTCCCAAAAATGTCGTTTAGGGCCTCAAAATGGCCCTGGAAGTTAAAAACAACTAAAAATAGTAAATTACCAAAATTGCCAGAAAACTGTTTTGAGCTAGTTGGAAAAGGTTGGTGGCCACCGATATCCACCTGGATCAAGGAGCAAGGAGAAAGGGGTAAGGAGGAATGCATATACACCTAGAGGTAAAGTGCATTGATGTTTTTCTTTCATATTAATCAATAGATCATTGGTTTTCCCCTATAAATAATTGTATTACATTTGCAAATGTGTAGATCTGATTTGTTTTCACATAGATCATAAGGGATAATTTTAAGGATGGGAAATTATCTCAGAATGTAGAAACCTTGGAGAATCTTACAAGTCCTTAATATGCAAACTATAAAATGTTAGGCGTTATTTTTGTAAAAATATTCAAATTTTTAAGGATTTAATATATTTTCTATAAAATTTGGGCTATTTTTAAGGTAAAATAATTGTATTCTATAGAATTTGGGTGAATCGTTTTTAAAAAAAAATGGAAATTGTTGAATCTTTTTTTTGGAAAAGAATGGAAAATTGGCCCATGGTCGATACATAGACCCTAAAAGTTTCCCTGCAGATCATATTAGATATAAGTTAGATCTAGGATTTTAATGCTAAGAAAAGAAGTAGAAAGGCATTATTTTATCTATTGTGTGAAAGAAGAAGGTTGTATTAGTTGGATATGGAACTTTAAGACAACAATAGCCAGGACATACGAGGATGACCTTCAGGATCAAGGTATGCCATTCTACCATTTCTTAGTATAATTGTGAATCTGCTTGATTTTTTTGGGGAGAACCATAGAATTCTATCCAATTGTCTATATGGGGTCAATAGGTAGATCTTAGGGAGATATTACTAATAAATGGGTAAGTTTTTCTCCAAAACAAAATTAGATCTTGAGATATAAATTAGTCAGACATGCGAGGACAACCTTTGATAAAGAGGTATGTTATTATCTCTATTAGTGTAAAAGGAAACACATTTACTTAGATCTAGGGAAAACTATATAATAATCTATCCCCTCTGTCTATCTTGGATAAAAGGAAGATCCAAGGGAGATATATCTTATCCATAGGACAAATTTTTCCACAACAGAATTGGTGACTCCACTAGGGACAACCTTTGTCTTTTTCCTTAACTCTTAAAGAGTTTTTCCCATAAAAGAGGGCATCAACCTTCAGATCAAATTATGTGACTTTCTATGAAAAAAATGAAAGAAATAACTGTAGATATGGATTCCTCTCAAAAAGCTATCCAATTTTTTTTTCAATTCCAAATCGGTGTCCAGAAAGTGAAACTATCGTTGATCTAAAATAAGCTATTTTGCAGATTTTCTCTGATAGCCACGTGGACAATTTGGCTAATATATTTTGATATAGAATTTAGATTGCATAAATAACAAATCCATTAGATAGAGAATTTAGTGGGATTTCTTTTGATATATTATGTCATATGTTTCTGGTAAATATAGAGTGTACCACATCCCTTTCATATTTATGCTCCCAAACTCTAGATCTCCATTATATTATTTTCCATTTTTTCATTTTTTGATCTCGCAGAGACATTGGGGTGTGCTTTGGTGCATCACTACCAATATCCTACAGACCTAACTTGTTGTTTGATGGTTTTTGGTTTGCATATCTATTTTCTTGATTGGATTAAGAAACCTTTTTACATTTCAATTGAAAAACAAAAGTTAAAATTTGCATGCATAAAGATTTTGAGCATCTAGGAAAAAGAACATTTTGGTGTTTGGTTTTGAGATCTTGTTGAGATTTCAGTCTTGGATAGTCTTGCATGGTTTCTAGGTGATTGTGAGGTTGCATTGTGAAGTTTGTAAAGAAAAATACATCTTTCCTTCCCATAGTTAGAATTCATCAAATTGAATGATTTGCATTGGCATCTTTGCATTGATTTGGTTGGTGAAGACTCATGACATCACTCAAGTTTCTTCCATTTCCCTTGACTTAAAAACAACCTTAAGAAAAATATTTCAAAAGATTCTTTTTCTTTTTTATCACACCAAGATTAACTAGGTTTATGGCCTTGGAATAGGATTGAAAAGTAAACTCTCTAAGGCAACAAAATGAAACCTAGAATCATTAACGAGTGTGTGAATTCATTTCTACAACCAGTGTGTCAACATCCTCCTCTAACGCAATAGTTAAGAGCGACATTGCATTGGGGAAATTAGGGTGATTACCCCTCTCTGCTTGTTTTAGTGTTTGTGATATTGCTTCTAATACTATGTATATGTCGGTTTCGTTAGTGTTGACACCTCTCTATGAGGTAGTTCTTTCAAAGCTTCAGGAATAGTTACCCTACCCTTACGTGTGGTCGGACATGCAATTGTTCTCTCATTCATTGATTGTGAGGAGGTAACCTTAATGGCCACTCCTAATTATCCTATAGAGGTGACTACAGGTGGGACGTGCCTGTAGTACCTGGGGCAAATGTTCAGTCACGATCCTAGTTTTTCCAAAGGATGCTCACCTTAATAAAGAGTACTTGCACTAGTCAGGATATTTCATGCAGATCATTGTAACTTATCCTCATAACTTTGATATCCAACCTTGTGGGGACTTCATCTCCCCCAAAGGGTTGGTTTTTGGAAGGCCCCCTGAGCCATTGGTTTTCTTGTTGTTGCCTATATTTGTTATGGGTGTTCTCTTTAATTCTGAATCTTAGTCAACCTTAGGTTGATTGTTGTTGGAATTTTGACACATACTATTCATCATGGTTGAACTACCACATCATTGGTCCCATTGATTCTGAGGACTTGATCCCACCATGAAGGTACAACCATCTCTTGAGCGATGTGAAAAAGGTGACCACGAATTCAAATAATATCATGTCTGGTTTGAGGAGAGTGGGCTTGTTGAAGTGGAAGTGGTTGAAAAAATTTCTCCACCCAAATTTAACCCTCCTTTGACTGATTTTGATACCCCCAATACTAGTTCAGGTTAGGGAGTTCTTTAGTGAACCCTTTTCTTTTTTCAGCAACCCTCACACCATGTCGAGCCCAAGTGTTTTAGCTAGTGTGTATGAACCATCAATCCCATCCAAAAGTGTGTCTAGGGGCATCCTATTGATGTCCACCTTACCATCCTTGAGTACCATTGGACCTACACCAACTATGGTCGTTTCTACAGGTGTCTCCATTCGGAGGATGTCGTCCATGTCTTCTTTTCCATTCACCAGTATACTTAGCATTTCCACGACCATCCCATCAGTTACAATTCCCACACTTGGATATCCATCCAATGGGGGAAGGATCCTTGCTTTCAATATGGGGAGTGAAATTCCTTCCACCTCCACCATTCCTATGAGAGGAACAGTGTTGTCGAGTGTTGGTTTTTCATTTGGTTGGAATATTCCTATTGGTTTTGGGACTACTCCTAGTCAATCTGGGGGAAATAATGTGTCTGGAGAATTTAATTTACCATGGGTCAGCAAACCTTTCACTGAGGGAACACCCCCTGGGGGAAACTTTGCACAGTGGGGTGGTTATCCCTTCATCCATACATCTAGTCCTGAGGGGTTCTTCCCTAGGGCTGGTATTGGTTTCAAAAGTAATTTTCCTTTAGGGTCTAGTTCTAGGAGAAACCATGCTTATGGGAGTGATTCGATTCCTGGGAGTAATCACCTTTCTACAATATTACATCCTTCTAGAAGAACAAATATAGGGGGACCATAAGGTTCATCTAGGACTCTAGGAGGTTCATCCTCATCCTAGTATTCATTTTCTCATACATTGTTTCCCTTATTGGTGACGTTGTATTTTCTTGATATTTCCTATCTGAAAAATGACCATATTGTCAACGATCCCACATGGATGGTTATACCTACAAATATCCCATCCAATATGATGAAATTTTATGGAAATATGGGAGAAGAACCATCCACCCACATCATGACATACAATTTATGGTGGGCATCCAACTCTTTGATATATGACAGTATACAACTACATCTTTTACAAATATCCCTGACAGTAAGTGCCGCCAAATGGTACATAGAAGTAAATAGTGCTTCCTTCAATAGTTTCAATGACTTGGCTATGTCATTCTTAATGCATTACCAATTTCCCATTTGGTACGAGGTAGGAACAGAGCTCTTAACATCATTGTGACAAGATACTTCAACTCACATTTCCGATCACATACATGAGTGGAGATGATGAAATAGGATGATCAAGACCTGAATCCCTAACCAAATCCTGATGGAGCAGTTCACTAAGCCTCTCCTACCACCCATTGCCAAAGAAATTTCTATGGCATAGGAGAATACTCAGGATCAAGCCATCTTGCATGCCCAAAACTTAGATTTTATTTATTCATAGTCATGAAGTCTTTATGATATTATCGTGCATGCTCCTCGGCCATCAACGGATCCACTAAAACCGAACCTAGGACCCCATGTTGATGGCATGGTTGTTTCTGTATCCCATGCCTTTGTGGGCCATCTCACTAATAAGATGAGTCATATGACCATTTCTTCAAACCCGTCAGCCACTGTTCCCATTTCTCACATTTTCCTGGTCCCCACTTAGACCTTCAAGGTGAATTCGGTGCAATCCACACAACTGAAGAATCCTTAGCAACCTAAAGGGAAAAAGAAGAAAAACAAGAAGAAAAACTACAATACTGAGAAAGGGACCACTCCAAACCAAAACAACCAATGAGGGGGCATGAAAGAAAATATTAAGAGTCAGTTCCCCTGCACAATTTGTGGGGAGGGCCACCCTCATCACCAGTTTCCTAGGAAGTATGAGATCCATTACTATTTGGGACAACAAAAGGAATCCAAGTAGCTTGTTGTTTTAACTCATCCCTTCCCCCCTCAACCTCAACAAATGGTTGCAACAAATCTTACCTCTCCTCAAGGGGGCATGGAAGGTACCACTCAGTATGAGGGGTCATCTTTGAATGCTACAATTTTGATGTGTTACTAGATGGTCTCCCTTCAAACTCAAGCACAAAAGTATGACAACCTCGAGACTACTCCTCCCACATAGGAGTCTGCATCCTCTTCCCATCCTAGTCGCTCTGTTTAGATTTAGAAGTCATCCTTTGACACATTCCTTTGAATCCCGAAGGGATTTCTTCAACGTATGAAACATAATCCAAACACATGAGCCGCTCGCAACTACAATATTGTGGAAGACTTAGCCCAGGAATCCTATGCCATGTCTACCCTTGAAGTTCTCCAAAGTTGTTTTGAAGAGCAGAAAGATTTATTATCTGTTATAGGTGGGATTGATCCCTCGGAGTTGAGTTTGATTACTTTTGAATCAGATCAGGTCAATCATAGGATTTCCCACCTAGGATTGGGGAAGAACATCCTTTGCACAGTGGTTGATGAAGGAGCCTCGACCTGTATCATGTCTATGTCATGTTGGAAATTTATTGGATCTACAAATATCAATGCATCTACTATCATATTGAAATAATTTGAGAGACATACATTCCATCCCCACAGAATTATCAACACATTGCCCATTGAGATAGGTGGTAATATTGTTGTCATTGCCATGGAGTTCATCGACAAACCTCTTGAGTACAATTTACTACTCTGACATACTTGGTTCTATGAGATGACCACTATTGTCTCATCTGTCTTTTGGTTCTTACGTTTTCCTCACCAAGGAAAAATTGTCACTATCAATCAATCTAGATTTTGTAGCCCAGACCTTTTATCCAATGCAGGTTCTAACGTACCCTTTTGTCGGTGATTCCCATATTTCATATATGAGTGTTGGTTCTAGGATGAGGGTCACCCTACTCGTCGGTGTCCTAGGAAGGATGGGATCCATCGCTATTTGGCACAACAAAAGGCCTCCCAGTAGCCTATTGTTTTAACTCATCCTTTCCCCCCTCATCCTCAACATATGGTTGTAGCAAATCCTACCTCTCCGCAAGGGGGAATGGAAGGTACCCCTTAGTATGAGGGGTCATCCTTGAATGATATAGTTTTCATGTGTGACCAGATGGTCTCCCTTCAAACTCAAGAAAAAAAATATGACAACCTCGAGACTACTCCTCCCACGTAAGATTCTATATCCTCTTCCAAGCCTAGTGGCCCTCTTTAGATTGAGAAGCCATCTTTTGACACATTGCTTTGACCCTCGAAGGGATTTCTTCGACATATGACACATAATCCAAACACATGAGCCACCCACAACTACAATATTATGGAAGACTTAGCCCGGATACCATATGCCATGTCTACCCTCAAAGTTCTCCAACTCTTCTCTGTGCAAAAGAAATATTTATTCTCTTCTATATATGGGATTGATCCCTCAGAGTCGATTTTGATTAAACCTTTGATTTAGATTAGGTCAATCATAGGCTTTCCCACCAAATCACTTTTCAAATCAAAGTGAGAGTACTAGGGAAGAACATGCTTTGCACTATGGTTAATGAGGGAGCCTAGACTTGTATCATGTTTATGTCATGTTGGAAATCCATTGTCTCTCCAAAGTTCGTTGCATCTACTACCATATCGAAATCATTCGACAAACATATGTTCCATCCCCATGGGATTATCACCACATTTCCCATTGAGATAGATGGTAAGACTATCTCTATTGCCATGAAGGTCATCGATGCACCTCTTGAGTACAATTTTCTACTTGGATGAACTTGGTTATATGAGATTACCATTGTCATCTCATTAGTATTTTAGGTGTTACGTTTCCATCACCAAGGAAAAATTGTCACTATCAATCAATTAGGATTTTGTACCCCATACCTCGGATCCAATGCAGGTGTTGGCGTACCCTTTGTCAATGATTGCGTATATGAGTGTTGGTATGGGGATGTTCAAGGAATCCTCATTGATGGGAACTTTTCCTCTTCCTCCACCATCCTCTACCCCCATCATTTCTATAGTCTATATGATCTCTTCATTTATTAGTGGATCCCTTGGGTCTCCTAATCCTTTGGTGGTTTCTTGTCCTAAGGAAGTTGAGTCTTATGGAGCCATCATGTCTCTCACCGCGGTTAAGATTTCCTCTTCGGTGATCTCATCAACATTGGATGATACATATCAACATTTCCACCCTCATATGGAGTGTGATCAACCTTCTCCAGCCACATGGGTTTGTTGACTCTCTGCATTCACATGATTTCCTAGATATTAAGTTTCCTTCAGATAAGGCCATCCTAGATGTCATGGCTTCCATAGATAATCTTAAAGATGAGATGATGCATCAATCATCTTCTCCTTATTCGGAATCGACGAGAGTTGGCATGATGAGTTTTGATCGAGGAATGTGGGAATTTGTCGAAGCATCTAGTAGACCTCCTGGTCTTGACCCTTTTCTTCCTTGGTTATCTTTTTCGAAACTTGCCACTGAATTCTCTGCTTCCCATTACACCAAATATTTTTGTTTTGTACCCCCTTTACGTCTTTATGGGAATCATCAAGGAGCTATGATAGCTTGCGAGACTACTCACGATGAGTAACTTCATATGAAAAAATGCATTCCTATGTGGCATGGCCCCGGCATGGTAAGTCATATGATCCCAACATCGTCTCATGAGTTCATCAGTTATAAAATGGATCCTTGACCTGAGCCTAGAAATGGGCTCTACTTGGCGTAAAGCATCAAAGATGTGTAGTGCCTTATACATAAGTGTGTGGTGTGACCTTGTTTCTTCTTTTCCTTATATGATATCCAAAAAATCAAAAATATTTTTTTTTTTGAGATTTCACTACGTGTTTTAACCTTGGAATCTAGTTTACGTATGTTGATAGGATTACGGGGACTTTTTTTTACAAAGCTGACAACTTCCATTGAACCTAAGGTACATGTTCCCTGAACTGAAATATAGGGATAGGTTTTTCCCTAAGATATCATCTTGCATTATTAACTTCCCATTTTTCTGACACAATGCCTTAGGTTGTATCTCTTCAGGTTGCGACATTAGTCACTCCATTTTTATACATTGTAACTCTAGCGATAGTGCCTACCCTTCATGGGTGCCCTAGTTAGCACTTGCATTTCCATTTCGTTCCCAAGTTGCGATGTCCCATAGGCTTGGAAACCCTCCTATAGACCCACCATGACTTGACGTTGAGACTCATGTTCCTCTCTTCATCTACATTCTAACCATATCCCGAGGGGGTTCTTGACTTATTATGTTGTTTTACAGTCACTTATTCATTTGTTGTTTGTGTCATGCACCCTGCTAATGTGTTGTCATTTTCTCAGATCCTGCTTTGCAGTAGTCCTCGCACATCGTCCTCTTGCATTATTTGTCCTTTGTTTTGCAACCACCTACCCATGGAGAGAACTGCTACTAAGAGTGGATCTCACTTTCCAGTATCCATAGCATGAGCCTTCAAATGGAGACTCTAAACTTGTGGAGACTCAATGTTATGAGTTCCAAGGCTCATGCCATAAAGAACCAAATCATCTATTGCTTACCTCTTCGAAACTTCGTGAATCTATAAGGTTACAGGGGAGGTCGCAAGTTGCACACTATCAACTAGAGACATGGTCGCATGTTGTCATATATATGACTAGCGACCAGTCACATGTTATGATATAGATGACACTATTGAGCAAAAGAGTGTGTTTCAATTATCATATTTTGTTATGTTCCTCATGACACTGTAGGATGGAAATTAAAGATATTTATAAGACCTTTTATTAGAAAAAGTACTTCCAGGTATTAGTTCAATTTGATGTTCCTTAACTTTAGATGGAGATAACCCTTTAATAATTTCTTGAAAGACCTTATGGTATTTTTACCATGTGCATTTTAATTCGTATGAAATATTTTCATCTTATTATTGGATTTTGTTTTCTAAATGGAGATCCACGTGCATTCACTTAATTGTTTTTTACAACTTGGTAACAAGGAGATGTATAATTCCCATAGCTCACGCATAGAACTTTACTTTTTTCAAATAAAATATTATGTTAATATAAAAATATGTAGAATCTTTTTTTCTAATAAAATATTATGTAAATAAAAAATATGCTGAATCCTCATTTAAAGTTTGTATATATGAAAATTTAAAAATTCATAATAATTTGATTTTAATTCCCAATATAGCTCACGCATAGAACTTTACTTTTTTCTAATAAAATATTATGTTAACATAAAAATATGTAGAATCTTTTTTTCTAATAAAATATTATGTAAATAAAAAATATGCTGAATCCTCATTTAAAGTTTGTATATATGAAAATTTAAAAATTCATAATAATTTGATTTTAAAATTATAAAAATTTGAAAAAATATTTACATGGGCAGAGATTTAATCTGTTTGGATTCATCACAAACCAGAATTAAGATGATTCAATATTGAAACTAAAATAGATACTTCAATATTAATCATTCATAGATAGGTACTCTCTGATAGGGTCTAGGGTTTGAAATTATTGAATGCAGCGTTGCAGGGCTCGAAACTGAACAAGTTTTGCCTGGGTTTTGAAGAGTGCGAATAGGTAGTCTTTCCTGACTGGCCACACCATGGCGGCTTCATCGGGAGGAGGGACGGCCCCCTCCTACCGTAATATTGTGAGCGGTGACACATCCCAGACGGAATCGACACAACCACCGACA
>SNQJ01S0057578.1:56218-66355 GCA_010110895.2 Picea sitchensis | reverse complement strand
GAGACATTTTCATTTTGAATCATCTTGTACTTGAACATTTAAGTGGGGTAAAATGAGGTTGCCCCCTCAAAGAGGCTTATTATCTGAAATTATCTCTTTTTCAAGGCCTTGAGTACTTTTCCTGAGGTTTTTCTATGCTATATTGATGTTTGGTTCTTAACACTCATCCATACTGCTTGAAAAATTGCGCTTGTGGCTGCGACGTACTTTGATTTTGTTGAAGAAAATGTCACTATGAGTTGCTTCCTTGATGCCCATGATACCATACCTATTCCAAAATAAAATGTGTACCCAAAGTTACTTTTCCTGTCATCAATACAACCTCCACAATCAATGTCAGTGTATCCAATGAATTTGAAATCTTCTGAAGTGGAATACTTTATGCCAAAAACTTTTGTTCCATTCACATATCTTAGGATTCTCTTTCCTTCTTTCCAATGTGATTATTTTGGAGTTTCCATGAACCTTGATATTAGGCTCACTCCATACATAATATCAGGTCTTGTCATTGTTAGATACATAAGACTGCCTACTAGTCTTTTAAACAATGTTGGATCCACTTTGGACCCTTTATCTTCCTTTCTCAACTTCAATCCTGTTATGACAGGTTTTGGTGTTGCTTTTGAATTTTACATAATCAATCTCTTCAATATTTCATGCACATACTTGGACTATGAGATAAATATACCAGTTTTGGATTTGTACACTTATATTCCCAGAAAATATCTCATAATCCCCAAATCATTCATTTCAAATTCATCCTTCATGACTGAATTGAAATCTTCTATGCCAAAATTACCTATAAATATCAAATCATCTACATATAAACAAACAATTAACACATTACCTTGTTGATTTGATTTGATGTATAGTGTTGACTCATTTTGACTTCTCCGAAATCCATTTTGTGTGATATAGGAATATATGTGAATCTAGGAATTCATTCCATATGATGAACTGGACATTTCTATTGCGCCACAATTGCTAACATTGTTTTGATTGTGTCCATGCGCGCAACTGGTGCAAATGTTTCATTGAAATCAATTCCAGGTTGTTGTGTAAAGCCTCTCGCAACTAATATTTCCTTCTACTTATGTAATTTTCCTTCTGCATCTTACTTGGTTTTATAAATCCACTTGACACTTATGACATCCTTATCATTAGGTAAATCTACCAATTTCCATGTTTGGTTTCTCACTATGCATCTGATTTCTTCATCCATGGTTTTTTCCCATACATCCTCTTTGAAAACTTCTTGAAATGTCAATGGATCATCTATTTGTGAAAATAGAGAAAAAAATGAAAATGAATTTGTTCCATCTTCATTATAGATATCATGTATACTTCTTGTCTTTCTTGGTAATAGACTTGTTAATGTTGGATCTAGAGATGTAGAAGTACTCAAACTTCTTGTTGGTGTTTGTTGCACTTTAGATGTAGACTGCGCACTTGTTGTTCTTACTGAAGTGCTTTGCACGGTAATTTGCATTACAGTGCGAGGTGTAGATGGAACTACACATTGTCTTGTGTATGGTGTTTGCACCACTTCATCCTATGTATCATCATGCTCCATTGCGTCAATTATTTTCACTATCTTCTCTATGGTTCCATCCCATGCTTCATTCTCTACGAATTGAACATCGTGGCTAATTATGACTTTTCTTGTGACATGGTCATATAGCTTGTATCCTTTTGTCTCTTCAGAATACCCAACAAATATACATTTACGTCCTTTGTTGTTCATCTTCCTTCTCAGTTCATCTGGAACATGTGTGTATGTGATGCAACCAAAAACTCTTAAGTGTGCCACATTATGCTTTGATCTTGTCCATGCTCCTTGAAGAATTATGTTCTTCACACTCTTTGTCAGACAATTGTTGAAGATCTTTACTATAGTTGCTACTGCCTTAGCCCAATACTCATTTGACAAATGTTTTTCTGACAACATATTGCGCGACATTTCCATGATGGTTCTGTTCTTTCTCTCTGTGACACCATTCTGTTGTGTTGTGTATCGCACGATAAATTTCTTGTAGATGCCATGAACTTTACAAATGTTCTGAAATTCTCTTGACATGTATTCTCCTCCTCTATCTATTCTTAGACACTTGATGTAATAACCACTATGTTTCTCCACAAGTGATTTAAATTGTTGAAAACAACCCAATGCATCAGATTTATGCTTTAGGAAATAAATCCACGTCTTTCTTGAGAAATCATCAATGAATGTTAGAAAATAAATACTTCCTCCTATAGACGAAGTTTGCATTGGTCCACATATGTATGAATGTATTATTTCTAGTGGATCTTTTTCTCTGAAAGACTTTCTAACTGGAAATGATTCTCTGTGTTGCTTGCCAAATATGCAACCTTCACATATCCTTTCTGGTTTTTCAATTAATGGTAATCCTTTTACCATATCTTTTATGTGTATCAGCTTCAGACCTCCAAAGTTCAAATTTCCAAATCTGAAATTCCATAGTCAGGAGTCATCTTGTGTTTCAGATTGGAATGCTTCTTTCATTTCTGCGCCATTTTCTCCTTTCTTGATACCGCGTGAAATATTTTCTTCATTAGTACTGCGCACACTTTCTGTTGTAAAAGCACTGTCTAGCTGCACACCTTTTCTTTTGTGAGAAATTTGTATTGTGTTCTTCATCTTTACTGGCTTTAACGTCAATGGAAACATTCTGTTACTTGTCATCTGAATTTTTTCAATAAGTAAATTACTTAGACATTTATCCATAATCACACAGTGATTATCTTCCATATAGATTCTGTATCCTTTTTGTAATAGTTGTCCTGTACTCATTAGACTATGCTTTAGAACAAAAACATAATATACATCAAACATAACTCTCTCTTCTCCTTGTCTAGTTAAATTTTTTACACTGCCTTTGCCTAAGACAGTGACTTGGATATCTGTTCCAAGTGTAACCTTTGTCTGGACTGACTCATACAAACTAGAAAACAATTCTATGTTTCTTGTCATGTGGTTACTGCAGCTTGAATCTAAATACCATATGTCACATGGACTTGCTTGAGCAACATTGCATTCAACTAGTGACACTATATTAGGCATTTCTTCTGCACTAGGAACAACTACAATGCGCGCCATAAACATAAGTCCAGTTTGGTTATTTGTGTTGTGTGATTGATTTTGACTTTGCTTGTTCTGATTATACTGTCTCTTTCTACACTTATATGCATAATTTCCATACTTCTTACAGTAATGACATTGAATCTTTGATTTGTTAGTTCTTTGACAAGTTGATTGGATAGTACTTGAATTTTGACCTCTTCCACTAGTGTTTTTAGGATTGCTACTTCATCCACTTCTGTCATAACTTCTTCCTCTACCTCTAGAGTTAGCTCTCCCCCTTCTTCTTCCATAGTTTATATATGACTGCACTAAAAAAACATTCTCTAATTTGACATATTTGACCTATTCAATCTATATTCATGATTGATGAGGGAAGCTTGAATTTCATCTAGGCTATGTATTAGATAATGTGAAGATATATTTTGTTTTAGTATGTGACGTTGGTTATGTATTAGATAATGTGAAAATATATTTTGTTTAAATATCTTATTGTGAATGAAACAATAAAATAAGAGTAAGTATTTTCTCGTTTAAATATTATTCATTAATAATAAACATTAATAATAATAATGATAAAGATGGTATTTATAATACTACTCAAATAAATCTAAAATTTAAATTATTATTATTAATTAATTATTATATGAACAAAAAAATATTGATATTAAATAAGTTTTTAATTTATATTATGGTTAATAAAAATCTATGCATAATTTTATTGGAAACACCGTAATGCCCCTTTTGCATTGAAAGGATGGTAATTTCTTTAATTACCATGTTTGAAACAAAGTTATAAACCATAAATGATTTTATATACACACAATAGTCTTAACTCAATTTTATATGATGAAAAGTTAATATATAATTAAGTTTTCAACTTATACTTTGAAGTTGTAATAATTTCTCTTTTGTTGATTATTGCTTAAAAAAATTTGTTCAAACTATAAAGTTATTACCCATGCTTGTAACTATAAAGTTATTACCCATGCTTGTAGACCTTGAATAACATATCAAACTTATATAATGGAATCAACACAAACAACGAAATTCCAAATTTGGGTGTTTGCTTAGAGGATTATGATGGAATTAAAAGTAAATTATTATTATCACAAACAACAAAATTCCAAATAAAATTTGTTCAAACTATAAAGTTATTACCCATGCTTGTAACTATAAAGTTATTACCCATGCTTGTAGACCTTGAACAACATATCAAACTTATATAATGGAATCAACACAAACAACGAAATTCCAACACAAACAGCGAAATTCCAAATTTGGGTGTTTGCTTAGAGGATCGTGATAGAATTAAAAGTAAATTATTATTATCGTTAGTTATTAAAATGATAATTTTTTAGATAACATTTGTTTGTATTTTTTAAAATTATTTATTCTTCTTTTATTTTATTTTCCATTACATATCATTGGAATTTGATGTGTTTTTGTTTAAAAAAGAAAACACATATCAGTTTAAATTAAGAATCTATTTTATTCATTCATAAGTATATTTAATTTATTTAATATTATTAGTAAGTCTATATATTTGTAAAGATATATTATAACTAAATAACAAGAAGGTGAGAGGTATTAGTTAATAGTAATATATAGTAGTTAATATACAATGATGTGACAAGGATAATGATGATAAAGTGATGTGCAAAAGAAGTATATAGTGATATAGTGGGATAAGGAGATAAAGATGACAAATATGATTACTTTAAAATTGTTATAATTATTTAGAATATGGACAATATGAAATTGTATAGGTAAACAAAGTAGATTTATTTTTCAAAATTACGAGATAAACAAATGTGAAAATCCGTAGTATTAATAAATGGTAAAGGACAATATGTAAGTATATGATAGGGCTTGGTTAGAACCATCTAAAGTAACCAATCGAATTATTCAGAAGAGTGAAGAATGTATCATCATTGCATGAAAGGAAATGACAACTTGCAAGGTAGCAAGAGGTGAGCTTCATGAGGAGGTCAATGGATTTCAAATTTCCATAGTGCTTATGTTAGGAATGGCAGGTTGTGATGATTCCTTCTCATAATACTTGTGTATTATAAAATGTGCATGTGAGAAGATTTGTGAATTTTCTAGTGATACTTATTCTCAAAGATGGAAGGAGGGAAGGTCATGTGGAAATTTACTATTGGGAAACAAAACACTACCTAATTAATGGAGAATTTGTTGTGGTTTACCATCGAAATTTAGCTAACATAGGAGTTTAGCTTATACAGTTGGGTCACTTCTATACTTAAGTGTAAGTGGGAAGGAGTCTAGACCCTAGATATAGTGTGTTAAAGTTGTCAGCATCGATAGTCACTCTCCAATGAGAGGCCATATGGGCCACCCTGAGGCTAGCCAGGGAGCCAGGGAGATTTGGAGAATCAACCAGTCTTGTGAGGTATTGACAAAATAAAGGGGGAACGGACAAGCTATGTGAGTCAAACCAAAAGTCGGGATGAACGAGATGCTATGTGAGTCTAATGAAAAAGTCATGGGGGAACGTACAACATCTGTGAGCATAGACAGTCTAGTGCAAAATTCAGGGGGAACGTACAACCTCTATGAGCATAGACAGACTAGTGCAAAATTCAAGGGGAACATACAACCTCTGTGAGCCTAGTCAAACCTTTTGAGCCATGAGAAAAAGTCAAGGTATCTAGAAAAAGTTAGGTTGAATGTAAAATTTTTGTGAGCTAGAAACAAACGATATTCCTAATATTGCGAATAATGTAATTGTATTGATCTGGTGCGTTGGGATGTGTAAACATTATCCACCATGAAGAGATTTTTGAATTTCCTTGTCAAGAGTTATAACTAATGTCTTGAGTCTAGTTCTATGTTAGAACTAAAGTGTAATGTTGAGTTGCAACTAAAGTATTGAGTCTAGTTCTATGTTAGAACTAAAGTGTAATGTTGAGTTGCAACTAAAGTCTTGAGTCTAGTAAAATTTTAGTAATGTTGAGTTGCAACTAAAGTCTTGAGTCTAGAACTAAAGTGTAATGTTGAGTTGCAACTAAAGTCTTAAGTCTAGTTCTAAGTTCAAACTAAAGTATGTCAGTCTCAAGTCTAGTTCTAAGTTCGAACTAAAGCATGGTAGTCTCAAGTCTAGTTCTAAGTTCGAACTAAAGTGTAATGTTGAGTTGTAACCAATCTCAAGTCTAGTTCTAAGTTCGAACTAAAGTATGAAGTTGAGTTATGACTATTGCATGCAATCAGATTACTATTTCGAGCCTCTCCTCTACCCCTGTTCAACCTATATAAGAAGAGGTTGAATCCTCTCTTCAACACAATTTTGCAGTAAAATTTTGCAACAAAATTTTGAAACAGAGTTTTCATATGCAGGTTGAGGGTGAATTAATAGAGGATCACATCAGTGATAAAGAGGTAGCATATCAAAGGTGTATTTCATCAAGGTCTTGTAAGTCTTTGATAGGTCAGAGTCATCTTGGTAAGCTCTTTGAGAGAAGTACATTCATGGTGGATATTTGTAAGAGATCTTACATTATTAATGCAATAAAGGAATATTGTTTGTTGGGTTTTTTTTCCATGTACAGGGTTTCCCCAGGGTACATGTGTTGTTGATATGCATGTTTACTTATCTACATAAATATTTCTATTCGATTATGATTTGAAATTGTTTAAGTGTATTAAGATGGAATCAAAGTATTGAAGAAAATAAAAGAATTAATCTGCATAAGGAATCAAGATCATAATTTAACATGGTATCAGAGCTTAGGGTGTGTTAAATGTGTTGAAGTGTAGTAGCAGGTACACACAGATCCAAGCGAGCTTGATTAAGTTTCCAGTGTGAGTACCATGCCATCCTCCATTTCAGTCAGGGTTGAAGATAGGCTTAAAGGAGCTACCAAATTTAATGTGTGGAAGCTTCGTTTAACAAATATCTTGCGAGAGCATGATCTTGAGTAGTATGTGACCACAGTGGTGGATGAACCAATCAATAATGCAGGAAGAACGACTTTTACGAAGAGTCAAGCAAAAGCCAAGTGAATCATCTTTAACTCAGGCAAAGATAGTATAATGCCTGCAATGACTTTGTTGATGATTTCCAAGGAATGTATGGATACCTTGGTGAATCTGTATGAAAAACAGGCTCCAAGTCAAAAGAGGATACTTACACACAAGCTTAAGTATTTGAAGATGGAGAAAGTTGAATGAGTGGCATCTTTTTGTTCCACGATAGCTCAGATCAAAGATCATCTTTTGGTCACAGGGGTGACAGTGGACGATGATGATTTAGTGCAGGCCATTTTTTATGGTTTTCCTTCTTCATGGGAGACCTTGTTATCCAGTGTAAGTGGGAGAGAGATTCAACCCACGTTTGAGAGGTTATGGCATGATTTCCTATAGGAGGAGAGTCGCACAGCTACCAAGAGTGAGCCAACGAAAGAAGAGCCCTCAACTTTAGCATCAAGATTCAAGGGAAAGAAGAAAGGCACTTTCCAGAAAGGATCTTAGTAGAATCCAAACACCAAAGGTACATTCAAAGGTAAGAATATTGATACATCTAAGATTAAATTCTTTAGTTGTAATAAGTTGGGTAATTTTTCTAAATATTGTTGGTTTAGAAAGAAATATCCTAGGAAAGGGAAACATCATGCCTCGACTGTTGAGGATGATGAATCCAAAAGAAATTAGAAAAGTCCTTCTAATGAGAAAGAAAATATGAAAGATTATGATTTCGTTTATGCTTTATCCAGTTCAGTTTCCAAGGAGCCGAAAACTTGGTTAGTAGACAGTGGTGCATCAAAGCACATGACATGGTACAAGGAGATCCTCTCAGATTTCGAGACAAAATATTTTGCAAAGCAGGTCGAGCTTAGGGATGAAAAATGTTACAAGATAGAGGGAGTAGGCTCTATCTCCTTCATATTGGAATCTGAGGCTAGACTTAATGTTGATGAAGTATTATATGTTCCAGGGCCCAAGAAGAATCTACTATCAGTTGCAACCCTTGAGGATAAGGGATATTGGGTGATCTTCAAGGACATGAAGGAACTACTATGGGCTAAAGGTATCCACTTAAGTACAACCGAACCCATTTGAACTCACAGTGGAGGACTATACATCGTGTCAGGACAGTCAGTTCAGGCATTGGCTCATGATGTGACTAGCTCCAGTGATTTGTGGCACATAAGACTTGGATATCTTCATTACAAATCTCTTCCAGATCTACAAAGCATGGTATGTGACATTCCCTCTATTTCTCTTAGTAAAAATGAAATTTGTAAGGGATGCATGCTAGGTCAAAATATAAAGAAAGCATTTTCTAGTAGTGACAATAAAGCTCATGGCATCTTAGATCTGGTTCATTCTGATGTATGTGGTCCCATGTCATCTCCCTCACTCAGTGGTTGTTTGTATTATGTCATTTTTATTGATGATTACTCAAGAAAATTTTGGATATATTTTCTTAAAGCTAAAAGTGACACATTTGATAAATTCAAAGAGTATAAAGCCTTTATTGAAAAGCAGACAAGGAAACACATCAGAAACCTTATAATAGACAATGGAGGAGAGTTTGAATCTCTTCATTTTTAGGATTTTTGCAAGTCAGCAGGAATCAAGAAACAGTTGACCGTGCCATATAACCCTCAGCAAAATGGTGTTTCTGAGAGGAAAAACGGGACTATTTGTGAGGCAGCGCAAGCAATTATGTTTGACCAGGATCTACCAAATTATTTATGGGAAGAAGCTACCTCCACTGTCGTGTATATTCAGAATAGGTGTCCACATGCTATTTTGAAGGAAAAGAATCCTGAAGAAGTCTTCTTAGGGATCAAACCTGATGTAGGGCATCGAAGGATCTTTGGATGTCCTATGTATATTCATGTCCCTAAAGAAAAGAGCACAAAGATGGAACCCTCAGGAAAGAAAGGGATTTTTGTGGGGTACATTGAGAACTCCAAAGATTACATAATTTATGTACCAGGTCAGAGGAAAATAAAGGTAAGTAGAGATGTGAATTTCCATGAGGAAGCCGCATTTAAGAAATCCAGAGAGCTTCAGCAGGATTCAAAAGAAGTTCAACCAACTTCACCCTTTTCTGAAAATGAAGAGTCAGATGATCAGAGGGAGGAACCTCGTGAAGGGTGAAGAATGGGTTCCTAGAACCCTATGAAGTGTTAGAAAGAACTCTTGAAGAACTTCCAACCAAAAGGAATCTAGGGTGGCTTAAAGAAATAGTGCAAGAAGGAGAAAGGATAGATTCTCCCAAAGGAACTTTCAGGGAAAGGAAGAGGCCTCATAGGTTTGGAGGCTATGTTGCACTGATGAGAAGCATTAGTGATGCCAAACCTTATTCATCTGAAGAATCAGATAAATTACAAGTATAGAAGGATGCAATGCTTGAGGAATACAAGTCTATTATAAAGAACAATGTTTGGGACATTGTGCTAAGGCCAAAAGACAAATTAGTGGTTTCTTCCAAATGGATCTATAAGATCAAACATGCAACTGATGGAAGTGTGGAAAAGTTCAAAGAAATATTTGTAGCCAGAGGCTTCACTCAGAAAGAAGGAATCGACTACGAAGATAATTTTTCTCGTATATCTAGGTATACCTCCATTCGAGCTATTATTTATTTAGATTCCGTACTTGGTTGGAAACTACATCAGATGGATGTAAAAACAAAACTCTTGAATGGAAAGATTGAACATGATGTCTTTGTGGAAAAACCAGATGGTTTTATATTGCATAAAAAAGGCACTCATGTATGCAAGCTAAGGAAGGGCTTGTATGGTCTTAAGAAGGCTCCCAGATTTTGGTATGACAGGATTGATGGCTTTCTTAAAATCTAGGGCTTTCAGAAAAGTGATGTTGATGAAAATATATACTTCAAGGTAAGCGGTAACAAACCTGTTATAATAATCCTGTATGTTGATGATCTCTTTATAATAGTAAATGAAGGGCTAATAGCCTGGTGTAAGAGGGAGCTAAGATCAGAATTCGAGATGAAAGACTTAGGCTTGATGCATTACTTCCTAGGATTGGAAGTGTGG
>SNQJ01S0057578.1:17705-56208 GCA_010110895.2 Picea sitchensis | reverse complement strand
TCCTGTATGTTGATGATCTCTTTATAATAGTAAATGAAGGGCTAATAGCCTGGTGTAAGAGGGAGCTAAGATCAGAATTCGAGATGAAAGACTTAGGCTTGATGCATTACTTCCTAGGATTGGAAGTGTGGCAAAGATGGGGAGATATATTTATGGCACAAGGAAAATACACAGTGGATGTACTAAAGAGGTTTGGTATGATGCATTTCAAATCCATGTCTACTTCGATGGTTACCAACCTGAAGAAGCTGCATGCTTCTGATACAGGTTCAAATTTGGTGGATCCCACCATGTATAGGCAGTTGATTGGATCATTGATGTACATGATGCACACTAGGCCAGATATATGCTATGCAGTGATTTGAATGAGTCAGTTCATGACTGAACCAAGATAGAGACACTAGGTGGAAGCAAAGTACATCTTGAGATATCTCAGAGGGACCATTACTTATGGTCTGAGATATACATCTAGTGGTGGTTTATTTCTGCATGGGTATGCAGATGTTGATTGGGCAGGAAGCCTAGTGAATCAGAAGAGTACTTCTAGATATTTCTTTAATTTAGGATCCTCTATGATCTCTTGGTCAAGTCGAAATCAGGGATCCATTGCACAGAGTACAACAGAGGTTGAGTACATTCCAGCAAGTGATGGTAGCAAGGAAGCAGTATGGCTCAGAAAATTGGTTTCTGGGTTGTTTGGTGACAAGCTTGAGATGACGGTGGTTCACTGTGATAATCAAAGTTGCATAAAATTGATAGAGAACCTGGTATTTCACAACGGGTCAAAACATATTGACATGAGGTACCACTACATCTGAGACTTGGTCTAGAGAAAAACTGTAAAGTTACAGTACATAGCCATGGGAAAATAGGTAGTTGATATCCTGACCAAGCCTCTGACCTCGAGACAATTTGTGCAGCTGAGAGGAAATATTGGTGTGGCTAAGAATGACTCCCTCATTGAGAGGGAGTTAAATTTGGCAGCATCGACAGTTATTCTTGAATGAGAGGCCATATGGGCCACCCTAAGGCTAGCCGTGGAGATTTGGAGAATCAACCAGTCTTGTGAGGTATTGAAAAACTCCAGGGGGAACAGACAACCTCTGTGAGTCAAACCAAAAGTCAATACAAATGAGATGCTATGTGAGTCTAATGCAAAATTTAGGGGGAATGTACAACCTCTGTGAGCATAGACAGTCTAGTACAAAAGTCATGGGGAATGTAGAACCTCTGTGAGCATAGACAGACTAGTGAAAAAGTCAGGGGAACATATAACCTCTATGAGCCTAGTCAAACCTTGTGAGCCATGAGCAAAAGTCAAGGTATCTAGCAAAAGTTAGGTTGAATGTAAAATTCCTATGAGCTAGAAACAAATGATATTCCTAATATTGCAAATAATGTAATTGTATTGATCTAGTGCGTTGGAACATGTAAACATTATCCACCATGAAGAGAATTTTGAATTTCCTTGTCAAGAGTTGTAACTAAAGTCTTGAGTCTAGTTCTATGTTAGAACTAAATTGTAATGTTTAGTTGCAACTAAAGTCTTGAGTCTAGTTCTATGTTAGAACTAAAGTGTAATGTTGAGTTGCAACTAAAGTCTTGAGTCTAGTTCTATGTTAGAACTAAAGTGTAATGTTGAGTTGCAACTAAAGTCTTGAGTCTAGTTCTATTTTAGAAATGTTGAGTCTAGTTCTATTTTAGTAATGTTGAGTTGCAACTAAAGTCTTGAGTCTAGAAATAAAGTGTAATGTTGAGTTGCAACTAAAGTCTTAAGTCTAGTTCTAAGTTCAAACTAAAGTATGTCAGTCTCAAGTCTAGTTCTAAGTTCGAACTAAAGCATGGTAGTCTCAAGTCTAGTTCTAAGTTCGAACTAAAGTGTAATGCTGAGTTGTAACCAATCTCAAGTTTGGTTCTAAGTTCAAACTAAAGTATGAAGTTGAGTTATGACTATTGCATGCAATCAGGTTACTATTTTGAGCCTCTCCTCTACCCCTCTTCAACCTATATAAGAAGAGGTCAAATCCTCTCTTCAACATAGTTTTGCAATACCCTTTTGCAACATAATTTTGAAACATAGTTTTCATATGCAGGTTGAGGGTGAAGTAATAGAGGAGCACATCAGTGATAATGAAGAAGCATATCAAAGGTGTATTTAAGCAAGGTCTTGTAAGTATTTGTCAAGTCAGAGTCATCTTGGCAAGATCTTTTATAGAAGTACAATCATGGTGGATATTTGTAAGAGATATTACATTACTAATGCAATAAAGGAATATTGTTTTCTGGGGGTTTTCTCCCTGTATAGGGTTTCCCCAGGGTACGTCTATTGTTGATATGCATGTTTACTTATCTACATAATTATTGCTATTTTATTATGATTTGAAATTGTTGAAGTGTATTAAGCTAGAATCAAAGTATTGAAGAAAATAAAAGAATTAATCCGCATAATAAATCAAGCTCATAATTTAACATAGTGTAGTGTCGAGCCTACCAAAACAAAAGTTGTGTATTGTATTTTATTATTATCTAGTTTAGTATGGTGATATTGACAACATAACATTGTAATGGGTGCTTAATTATAGTTCCATGTTCTTACAAACATTCAAAGGGATATTGTAATTGGGCCTATGTTGTGAACCTAGACCTTGAGTTTAGAATGAGAAGAAAAATATTGTGACAATATGTTTAAATGTATAATAATCGGTGATGGCATGTGTATTGTCAAACAAGAGAGATAATCATAGTCAATAATGATTTTTTATAATTATCAACTTATCTCAGGCGGAATATAATATGAGACTTAATGAAATTTATATCAAACTCAATACAAGATCCGGTTAAATAGAGAATGAATGATGAGCTAAGGTTCTAACTGGAAGTTACACCAATAGAATATACTTTAAATATGGGGGTCCTATATGAAACTTAGGATGAATAAATCTATAAGAGAACTGTGTCTTTCAATTAATTAAGTTACAAGTGGTAATTAGATAGAGTCAGGATACAGTAAGGTTCCTCCTAAATAGGGGTAGTGCAATCAATATATTAATAGCCTCAACATGTTTTAATAAATTCAAGGTCCAGTGGGAGCAGTATAGCATAAGGTTTTCTACCAGGGAAGACACATGGAATTTGTGTCATAAATTCTCCACATAATGTGAATGATCATAACTTTGAGACGGAGTTTCTCGAAGGGTGGGTGTATGTAACACCCCATATCTTAGGATTAGGCAGGTAGAACATTGTTGTTTGCTCATATTAGTAATTCAATTATTAACATTTGTTTGGTCTTAGTTAGATTTGGATAGATATTTGAGATGTGTACATCTAGACGTATTTGTATGTTACATGATATATTCTCAAGACAAAGATAGTTATTTGATTGTTTAAACATGAAAATTAAAATGTGTAAGTTTGTTACATGTATACTAATTCAAGATATGTTTTGAATGTATAATAGATGCAATGAATGATGTAAATAGGAATACATTTCTTGATTGAGCATCAACGCAAATATGGATTCTTATATAAATTTGTGATGTATCTGCATCAATATGAGTTATTGGTGAACTAACCTACAGGTTGATGAGCTATGTGATAGTGAAATGACTATAGTATTGAGGTAACTTGGATGGCGTAGACATCGAGAATATATCTTATGCTATAAGTTGTACTTACTATTTAATTTATGATTCAAAATATTACTATGATCTATGGTGTGGTTTTGACATGATGCACATATTTCCTGGAGTGGATGTTTGATGATGTGACTCTAAGAATAGTATTTTCATAGTATGGATTGATGTAGGGTGTTGACCCTAGTTCTATGAGGAGGGGTGGAGGTATTTCCCACCATTTATCCTCTGAAACCTGGAGTCGTGGGAGGGCTGCGTGAAGTCATGCTCCCCTAGACGTGTGATGACGACTAGAGGAAGGTTGGTAAATATGTATGACACTTCCACTTACGAGTTCTATCTGGAGTTAGGTCAATATAGTTAACACTCTAGCTTAGTTCAAAAGAGGAAAGGATATGATGGAAGATGGAAGTATGTTAGGAAGGAAGGATGATTTGATGTTATTTGAGAAAATTGTTATGGGATTAGTCGTGCCATCCTTAATTTCTCACTTGGTTCCAAAACACTCATTATGATTTCCTTTTTGATATTCTAAGTATGATGATCAATTCTTGATGAATTATTGTCATTTTGATTAGTTATAATTACTAAACGATGCATTTGTTGTCCTACATGTCTTACTGTGATCATATAGGAAATATGCACTAGAGGCATTGTTTGTTTATCATTAACACATGCGTATACATTGTGTCCACTAGATACGTACACATACCCTACACATGTACACTAGTATAATTAATTAATGCATTAATCATTAACTAGATTATTAACTATTTAATTGAATGGTTTAATGACTATGTAAATTTTATTTCATACAAAATATCTAGTAGCATTAAATATCTTCTTTGACTTTGATTGATGGTTGGTATGATGAATTAAATGAGTATGGTGGGTTTTCATGTACATTTGGGATAAATTGTCAAGTTTAATTTATAAGCTAGTATGAGAAGAAATAATTTTCATTTATTTATCATTATTTTATGTAATTTATTTATATTTTAGTTTTATTTTAACTTTCCCCCAAAATATAGATAAGAGAGATTGATGGATAATAATGAGGGTGGTTGAGGAGACTTGGGTAATGGGGTATGGAAACTAGATAAATAGGGAGAGGAAGAGGTAATGGAAGGGGAAGAAGGGGGAGCATGTTGAGAGGTTGGAGTTGTGGAGAATTTGGGTAATTCTCGAAAGATATAATTCTTGTGAGTCTTCTTATAGCTTATGTGTTTTGTTGTTATTGGAGTCATGGGCACGGAGGGCCAAGAAACCAAAAGGTTTCTTGGAGCTAGGAAGTCGTCTAGGCTCCTAGTTGGCTGGGAGGATTATGTTGTTTCCCTTTGGGAAAGTGAAAGAAAAACATATGCTTGGAAGAAACTTCCTACTATTGGCAGGACTAGACTGCAAATGGTCATATTCAACAAACTAGGGAGGAGGTATTTCACTTGGTATATTTTTTTATGTTTTTATTTAAATATGTTAATCGTAAAGTTACCTTCTTATTCATCTCATCTTCTTATTTAGTTTGTATATTTGGATTCAAATTTGAAATATTTAGCACTAGAATATATTGTAGGTTATTCCATGTATGAAATTAGAAAATTTTGTTAAATTTTGTTTATAATCAATGCATATGTTTAACTTAGAAAATAATATTTCATAGTACCCCATGGAGAGGTACTACAGACACTGCCCAATCCCACAGAAATACACCCTGGTCCCAAACATAGTTTACTATGAATTCTATGGGTCATCTACTCACACCACTAGATCAGTTTACATTCATTTTTTACAAATATCCTCAAGGATTTGTAGGAGGACATAGAGGTGGAAGTGGTTTCATAGGTGGACGAATTGACAGAAGAGGGCCATCCCAATTTTATAATTGTGATGAGTAGGGACATCTCTCTAGAGATTTTTCTCTTTTTATACATCCTTGGTGTTCCCATTGTAGAAACAACACTCATGCCACTAAGGATTTCCCTAAGTTGATTGCAGAGTGGGAAGATTGCACAAGGAAGTTAGGTACCAATTTGATAAATTTTGATACCTGACCAACAATGTTCTCTTAGATAGTCATCGCAACATTCTGTGATTTCATCCATAAGTTTATTGAGGTCTACCTGGATGATCGGACTGTGTATAGCTTACTCAAGGAACATATTTCCCTTAATTTGTGTGGACCGTTGTAGACAACTACGAATTTACCTTAATATGGGAAAATGTATTTCTTGTGTACCTTTCTTGAATCTGTTAGGACACCAATATTTTAGGGAGGGATTACCTTCCTACCACTATCAAATAGTTGTAGAATACTCTGGTCCATATGGGATACTATTGCAGGTTTATTAGGAACTATGCAAGTATAATCACACCTTCAGAACAACCACTAAAGAAATATGAAGAATTGCATTGGACCCGGGACTATGATAAAGCATTTGACCTACTAAAATTGAAGTTCAGTACTCCACACATTATCACTTATCCTAATTTGAAAATTGAATTTTGTGTACATATCGATGCCTCTGCAATCAAGCTAAGCTCTATTATTACAGAACTCAGGGATGGAAACTTGGAACATCCTATATAATTTTCTAGTCCCAAACTTTCCCAAGTTGATCACAACTAGACCACAACTAAAAGGGAAGGATTGGCTATGGTTTATGCTTTGAAAAATTTTAGGCATTATTTACTTGGAATTCATTTTTAGTCTTTAACTCACAATTCTTCTTTGAAGTATTTGGTAAACAAACCTGTGTTAGAAGGTCACATTTGCATGTGGTTGTTTTTATTCTAAGAATTCTCATTTGAATTTATTGTCATGATCGTAAACTCAATGTCGGGTCAGATGACTTGTTGATATTAGAGTAGGAATAAAGTGGTGGAGAAGCCAATGATAAACTTTTGGATGCCGACCTTTTTCACATTGAGGCAATTCATGATCACTTGTCAGACATTGGCATATTACTGACTACTGGTACTATGCTGGAGGGATATTCCACAACTCAAAAGAGGCACCTCATGGTTCGTGCAACAAACTATCAACTGATTAGGGTCCAACTCTACAAATTTGGATTAGATAACATCTTGCGATGTTGTGTGCTCTACCATGAAAGACTTGATATTCTATGGGAATGTCATAGTGGATTTGTTGGAGGACACGTTGGCAAAAAGGTAGTTTCTAGAAATATCTAATAGGAAGGACTATGGTGGGAGAAAGTGTTTAAATATACTAAGGAATATGATTTACCCTGCAATGTATGTTAGAGAGTGGGGAAACCATCACACCACGATGATTTTTTTGTACGCACACTTCAAGTCTTTGAAAAATGGGTTATTGATTTCATCGGTCTGATAAATCCTTCTACTAAGCATTCAAAGGAAAGATACTTGATTACCATAACTAATTACTTGACTTGATGGGTTGAAGTGGATGTCTTTAAGGATTGTTCTATATCCATCAAAACACAATTTATTTTTGAAAATGTTATTATCAGATTTTATTGTCCTCGAATATTGACCAGTGACAAATGCACCCACTTTCATAGTGAGACTATCGCGTCACTTACAAGAGAATTTATGATTCATCATCATAAGAGCAGTCCCTATCATTCGTAGGATAAGGAAACAATGTAAGTGTTTAATAAAATCTTGGATATGGGGCTAACTAAAGTTGTTACGAAAATAACGATGAGTAGGATGAGTGAGTTCGAGTTATGTTTTGAGCATACATGGCTACCATGAAGTGATAAAATAGGTATACTCCATTTCAACTGGTATATGGCCAAGAAGAAATTGTGCTAGTTGAATTTCTCACCAAAATTTTATTCATTGTGCAAGTTACTAACATGACCAATGATGATTCACTTGCGGCGTGGATTGATGAACTGATGGAAATTGAGGAAGCTAGGTTCTTTGTATATTTTCATCAGAATGTGGAGAAATCCCTACAAAATGCTTGACATGATCGACATATAAAGCACAAATAGTTTTCACAAGGTGAATGTATTCTATTATATGATATAAAGTATAAAAAACATCCAGGAAATCTTCAGATGCACTAGCTTGGTCCTTTTATAATTTCATAAATCCATGAAACAGGAGCGGTCAAATTAGTGCAACTCAATGGAATTATTTGACCTAGATGGGTGAATGGAATATTCCATAATCCCTATGCATTTGTTTTATAATTACGGTTTCGTTCTATTCCTATTTTTGGGAGTGACTTAGTAAGTAGGACTTTTATTTTTGTCTTTGTTTTCTTTTATGTCAATGCACGGGGACATTTTCTATGTTTACATGTCTTTTTTCATTGTTTTCTTGTCCAAGTCATCTATCATGGATATTCCCTTTGTGGTTGGGGAGGTCATAGTAGCATCCCCTCATATTTAATATTTCCTATATTTTAATTATATGCCCTTATGTCATCATGTGGGTCATTAAAATTCATTGTTTCTTTTTTATTTACCCTCGTGTCCCTACCTATCATAGTCAGGTTAAATATTAACAATTATCCATCCTTTTTTCGATTCACCACCGGAAATATCATTACTTTCCCGAGTTTATTTTATGTTCAGTTACCAACTTTCCACTTATGCAATTAGTTTCCCAAATCATGTCGTGGATTTTTCTACGTTCGATGAATTTAGTCGACATTAATGCGCACTATTACCACCTTGTCACATTCAATGCATGGGAATCCTATCACCCTCCAAAGTTTTCTTATAAACATGCCTTTGGATGATGGATCAATATTATTACATTTTCATTGTGCTAACTGTATAGTCAATCATAGCACCTAGTGATCTATCTATGAATTTGAGTATGCGGCCATGTCCCCCTGTTCATTCTGTTTATTTCCATAATACTAAGAGCATGGTTCAAACTTCTATTTGTGGGTCTCTCCCTATATTTTTTGAACCAATCAAGGTCATTTTCCCTAATGAATTCAAGGATCCACAGGTCAATATTATTTATGATATCCTCGGGAAGGTGGAACAAACTAGACTTGTGGATTCTAACTTTATAGATGTTGCTCAATATCCATTAATGACCATCCAATATCTCATGGACTATACAGTCTCACCATATGAGGATATCTAATGGAAATGTAAGGTCAATATGTTATCCACCAGATGACAGGATTTTCTATGGAAGGTCAAGATGTTATAAACGATTTTCAGGGGTCTGGGAAGCACAAACGAAATAAGGGAGGTATAAGCCTATATAAAAAATATGACACTCGTTGAGGAGACCTTGGTGCTTTGATCGAGCCCATAAATGATGAATAGGTTTGGTGCACTTTCTATTTGATTGCAGGAAAGGTGATGAGAAACTACACCAAGAACAAAGGTACACCCGCTGCAATAGCGGTGGTCGAGTTCTCCAAGAATGGTGCACCGTTGAAGTGGTGCCAATACCTTCTTACTGAAATGTTGCAGGATTGTATAGATGTCCATGATCAGACCACATATTTTATATATAGATACTTTCTCATATATTTTTCAATGTGGAAGTGGCACCCACAACAAGGTCGATAACTTGCCACCATCTCTGATCACTTAATCACCAAGTTGTTTGATCCATGGCATGCTCAGAATCTGGTCAACAATGTTGTAGTTCACAACACTTATTTCAAATAGTGTCATAATGACATGGTTAATGCCACTCAGTGGCTTAGGATTCCTCAATTGATCCTTAATAAACATACCCACCACATTTGGTTTGGTATGATTTGGGACCATACTTTTGTGTAGCCATTAGGTGCATCTTCTACACTAGTTCATATGACTCCTCTTCCATTCTACCTGCATGCAGTTGTGTTTTACAAGGAGGTGATTAATTTTTTAGGTGTCATCGGGAAACATACATCATTATGTATCTCCTATACCATGCTAGAAATTTCACAAAGGTATGATCCAACGCAGACATTTGATGCAGGCCCTATCTCAAGAAAAATACAATGGACACCCTCTAGCTCTGAGGAAGGGGATGATGAAGTTGATAAGGAAGTGTTTCCGAAGAGGCCACTGTAGATTCCATTCTTTTTTATCCTAGAAAAAGAACTAATATTTGGTAAGAATCTTCATGACATTATTACTTCTGCATTCCAGTTGAAGAAACCATGGACTAGTTCTTCATCCAACTTCACAGTTGACTCTGACATCACGAAGGCCATCCCCATTTATTTCCATCCACCTAAATCCCCCATCCACCCTCTCTCATCTCAAATTACTCCACCTTGGCCTCACATTAAGCATCTGTCTCAATTTTCCACCCCATCCACATCCCCTATCACACATATTATTGATGACCCTCCAGTGAAGCTCCAATCTACCATCATTGTCGAGGAGTCCACTAATCCATATAATCACGGGAACACCAATATCTCCTCTATTCCTCCATCATACACAACTCATAATCAGTTCTAGATGGTATTTCTAGAGTCTACAAACCCTTTCTCCATAAATGTCAGTACCATTGCCCCATTTCCATCCACTTTCCCTCAGGTTTCGCAAGTCCAGGTCCCCTTAGACAAAAACCTAGAAATAGTCTCTCATTTACAGCTAGATACAATACCTAATACACAAGTATCGATGGATGAGGACCCTCTAAAATACTAGGATCAACTAGAGCAAGAGTTGATTGATACCTAGGATGACACAAATTTTGTGCACACCATGACCTCAGTGAAAGATAAAGTTGTTCCAATGCTACAACACCCACAATAGTGCAACACCATCCTATAGCTCTACTTGGAATAGACAATGATGCTTGACACCCTTCCACTAGAAGTAGAGGATCAGGTTGTGCGCAACTTCAAAGCTCACTCACCTACCATAGAGGATGTTGGCACCCCCATTTGTTTCAATTGGTCTACTGTAAGTGGTTAGTTGCTTACTTCTCGATCACCTTTAGATCCCTCTACCACTAGTGAGGATTTTTCCATGCTAGATACCCCTCAGATATTGTAGCTAATCCTCACTTCAAATGACCATATTGAGAAAATAATCACCACAGTTGAGAGAAATAATCAATATCTCACACAACGAGAAGATCAGTTGCAAGAGGTTTTCATTACTTCCATCATAGCCATGGAACTTGAGAATAAATTACAAGTACAAGTTGATTCTACTATCGGGGTTGTGTCCAACAAATTCCTCTAGGTGTGGCCTACGTATTGAAATATGGCACCTGACATTCTGGAGTATGTTGGTCTTGTTGCACCAATTGATAGGGTCTTCCTTGCACCAGACACATGGATGAAACTTGGAGTAAAAACTAAATATATCCAGTACCAGTTGAATTCCATTCAACTTAAGTAAAATGAGCAACCTAAAGATCTCCTCTAGAAGATTCAACATGTAGTCAAGGATGATGCCAATGTCAAGCCCTCTATTCATACCTAGACTGAGGAGTGTCATCAAATATTCAATATGGTCACATACTGGGTTGTCTTGTGGCACCAGTGTAGTAATTCTATAAAATCGTTGCACACCAAGATTATGTAAATGCATGTAGAAGCTCAGGTCATTGTTGACCCTATAGAGAAATCAGATAAAAAATTTCGAGATCCAAGTTGAGGATGACTAACTAGATTCCATCGATGAGGTGCCTAATGTCAATGCTACACAGGAATTTGTTGTGGGCACCTCAATTTTGGAAAGGAAATGTCAGGATAGGGTAGCACACTATGAAATTTTCCACAAGAAAGCCCTTTCCATTGTACCATTGTTGGGCCCTTCATTTAAAGGATACCACAACAAATTAGTAGCAGGTTAATGAAGGAAAAGTCAAAGATTGTGTTCGGGGACTGTTTGAAACTTTTTTTTGAAGACCATCGGGTTTTGTGGAAGTATAAAAGTTTTTCAGAACAATATATCACACCAGTTGTGGATCCAATTGGCAGAAATATATGCACTAGTGTGCCAGCAGGGAAAATAGTCATGAGTCAGCTAGAAAAAGCAGCGGAAAGAGATTGAACCTTTGAGCACATGCCAGAAATAAACTAAATCAAGAAAGCACAATGGAAGAATCAAGAAGCAAATAAATTTCCACGAAAAAGAAATAAAACATGGATCTATGTAATAGGTTGGGGGCTGGTTGTTGTTGTTGTTGTTGATTTTTGGGTTTTTGTTGTTATTAAGCATTATTGATTCATTCTCATGCTCATTTATTGAGTCTTCCTACATGTTTACTACAATAATACACTGTGAAGAAGAGTTGGGAATGAATTGTAGCTGTTTATAAGTTGAGAGTCTATATTGAATCTCTCATTACTAACTCAATTGTATAAGTATTTATACGAAGGGAATGAATCCATGTATGATAAGCTTGTCATAAGATACTATTTGTTGGATTACTCAGGTACCCAGAACGTGATTATGTTAATGGATGTATGGTTTCTTTCCTGTGCAATATATCCTATTATGCATAATTTCTAGTTGTGTTATTGTTTAAACAAGCCTCTTTATATATTTGTTTACCTTAATGTTTCACAACAAAGAATGTTCAATTCTTTTATTGGTATAAGACTTATAATGTTATGATCTCTTTACATTCAAGTATGGGTATGTATTGTATTGTGATATACTTGATGGCGTGTCCTCGTTAACTTTATTTATCACACAATTATCAACAATGCTTCGGGTGAGACCTCCTTCCCTTGCAGAAGTTTGAATATGCCAACGCGGCTAGACTTCATAGATACCTTTGTTGGTAACGTCTGAGAACCCCAGTGTCCAATTTTGTGCCAACAAAATGCATTCACTTTTTATAGACCATATTTAAAAGACAATTGTATATTTGTTTATCTCATTGAAGAAATGTTTTGGCATTTATGCAAATTATTGAAAATACAATTGTATATTTTTTTATCTTGCCAAGGTATTGTTTTAGCATACATAAATACTTATTTTCTAGACTTTGAGTTTCAAACAGAAGTTTCAAGTTTGGGTTCACTCTTGTTGATTTCTATATCTTTTAAGGTCCAAACAACAACATCACGAGGATATGAATATCCCCCTGCATCTGCAATTTTATAGAGGTGGTACTCCTCGATATTTTCTTTACAGATAAATATTTAATATCTTGGAACTAATATGAAAATGGGAGAATACTAAATAACAAACCCCATATCTTTATCACTTAATAAAAATGTAAAAAATTTGTTGATTGAAGATAATATTCATACACCAAAGAATTGCCAAGAAGAGGACCAAGAATCTTCACTCATACAAATACAATATTTGCAGAAGTATTATACAGGAATAAATAACAGTTACAAGAAAAATAACAAGATTCTCACATCCATCACAATATTCATAATTTTTTATCACATTCAAGGAAAGAAAGACATAGGACCACAAATGAGAGAACTTTAAAAGAGTTCTTCATTTAAAGAAGGAAAGTGTATGATAGAAAAATTTAAATTTTTCATGCTCAAAACTCAGAGTTCAAATATATCATTAAAGTTTATCTCCATATTAGTTCTCTCACATTTTTTCAAAAAATAAATATAGTCTTTGATAGTCTTAAAAAACAAATGCATTCATCCAGAATTGGACTATGATTGGGCTCCTATGGACCATAAAATCAAAGAATGGAATAAGTTTGGACCTAAAAAGAAGTAAAAAAAAAGCAATAAAAAATAAGTTATATTTTTTTTGGGATAGATAAGACACAATTGGGTGACTTATGAACATGAAGAGAAAATAATTGATAAGAATGTGATTGATTTTACTCATTGTGATGGTGATCTCTCTCTCAGTGTAATTTCTTGCCAATGTTCCTTTTGTATTCTCCTGATTTGTGGTTCATTGACGGGTTGTAACTTCCACTACTTGATATTCTTTAGTTGTTTTGATTAAATCCCGCTTTAACCAATTTTCAACATAATCCCTCATGGGAGAATAAATTGCCTCTTGTATCACTCTTATATCAAATAATGAATCTTGTGTCTCGGTATTCAATTGAAACTTGATGTAATGTATATTCTATATCCTCATTCTTGTTCACATCATTGACTAACTATCTTTTTACCTCAAATTCTGAGTATTTTGTTAAACCATTGAACCTTTATGTTGATGAAGCTTTTAATAGTTCCAATTTTCCTCTAACTTTTCTTTAGTCACAAACACTGAATTTAAAATTATTTTTGTGTCATCAACCTCTCTTGTAGTTCTAGGTAATTCCAAATAAATTAATTTTAAATAACATTCACCCCTTTTGACACCTAGAGTACCAAGATCATCTATTTTTTTTTTAAGCATTTAATTGTTTTAATCCAATAATCATTTAATTGTTTAATGTGATCCTGGGAGGGTAAGTATTCTTCCTTTCATTTATGATCTATTTTATTTGAATATTTAATCACAAATTAGTGATTTCCTCTTTATAAAACCCTTCATCATTTTCTAGATCAACTTCCAAGTGTTGTTTCAAATTTTCCATTTTCAACGCCAAAGAAATAAAACTATTCATTAACTCTTTTGTCTCAAGAATTAGAGACATTCTCTTCTTGATATTCTTTACAATATATTGTCTGACAACCAAAATTAGGATTTATGTTCCTTTTAGTTTCGAACTAGACTCTGGTGTGTCATCCAAAGTCTTCCATGGCTTCATAGTGGTGATGGGACTTGCAAATATTGGAGGTGGCATCAGTGCAATTTCCAATTCTTTGATTCTTTATTTCAAATTGGCATTTTTTATTTTCCATCTCATTAACTGACATTTCAATTTCTTCCCATGTATCCTTGTGGATGTGATAAATTATGGAAGATGGTACATTATTTATATCTAACTATGAACTGTATTTTCTTGAATCCTTTTATTTTTTGAAAGGAGTCTTTCGAAAATTAAAATTTTTTTAGGAAGGCGAAAAAGGTGAAAGATTGAACTCTCAGGACAAATATTGGAGATTTAGGGTTTTGGGTTTGTTGGTTCATTCAGTATGAGTTCAAGATCCCCCTGGTTAGGAAGTAGGGAGGGACCCTTCTATGATGAAATTTCATATCCCTGCGATGAAGGATCCCAGATCAAAAACCTTTGGAAAATGGGAAGACATATGGAAAGGAAGTAGAGAAAATTTCCTTTAAGGACATACTCAAAATTCAATCAGAAAATAAGGACAAGGATACTAAAATGGGGGGAGTAGGACCCAAAAATAAGGAAGGTCATACAAATCAGACAGAAACAAAAAAGGAAGAGAAAGGAAAAAAGAAATAGAGTCGTCTTCAGAATGGATTATTACCTAAGACAACAAAACAATTAACTTACGAGGTAACTTCACATGGCATAGGGAACTACATCCAACACATGAAATAACACATTCTGATAGGAAAACTTATGGGCATATAGCCTTCTGAGAAATCTCTCTTGCTTTGGATCAAGGCCCTATGGAAAGTAAAGAGAAGGATAGATCTTGAACTGGGTTCTAAGGGGTTCTTCAAAACTATCTTCTCGGACCCTTCTGAGAAAGAAATAGTCTTTGAGGAAGGCCCTTATTTCTTCAACTCGGTCGAGTTTCACATCAGATATTGGACTAAGCGGTTCACCCGAGAGAAATAAAAATTTACAGATCAGGCATTGGTTTGAATCCACCTGTATTCTCTCCCTAGGAAATTCTGGGAACCAAAAACCCTCGAAGGCATTGGAAATACCCTTGGATAATATGTAAATATTTCATAAATTTCCAAGGCTTCCAGGTATTTCTCCTATGCAAGGATTTGTGTTTACATGAATCTAGCAGGGGATTTCCTCGAATCTATAGTAATTTCATATCAGGATGAAGAATGGACTAATACATTAGATTATGTACATATCTTGTTTAGATGCAGAAACTTCCACACCCATGGGAATCTCTTTAGGGACTTCACCCTTAATTTTCCCCCTCCGGGGAATGCGGGAAAATGAGAAATAAATCTAGAGGGATTCGTAAAAATCCCAAGAAAAATAAAGGCATGAGGAAGACATCCTAAACAACAGGCAGTAAATCAGAATAAAAAACACAAGTAACAATTTTCAAATCTTGTAAGGAGAACCTAGTGGAATTAATGAGAAAGAAAATGACAAGAAACTCAAAACACCACCAAAGGTTGCCTCAGTTTCCAAAGCAAAGGATTCAAAAAGATGTAACACTGAGGAAGAACCAGGACACAAAATTATATCTAACACATAAGTCTAGATGAGGGAACCTTCAACCTCAACAACTGACTGATCGGAGGATTCAGATATGGAGACAACCCAAGCAATGGAAATGGAGGAGACATAGATAGATCTACCAATATTTATTGAGATTCATGAACTGGTGATAATAAATAGCCTAACCATCGATCAAATCTATAAATTGCAATCTGAACTTGACCCTGTAAAAGGGAAAGGAAAGGCTTTCGATCCTACAACAACATCATTAGGAGGCATGGTTATCAATACCAATCCCCTTAGAGAAACCAAGAAACTTAAGGACTTTGGTAATCTCATAGAAAAGTTATGCCTAGTGGACATACCAATCAAAAATGATACCTTCACTTGGAATAACATAAGGGGTAAAGAACACAAAATTGCGGTTAGGTTGGACATATTCTTGTTGTCAAAAAAGGCTATTATAGAGAAACAACAAGTATCAGCTGAGGTTCTCCCCCTTTAGGGATTAGGACACTGGCCAATAGCCCTGGAATGGGACCATGTTTGGAAACATGGCCCCAACCTATTCATATGTGAGAATTTCTGGTTGGAACACTAAGACTTCCTTCCAGAATTGGGATTTTGGTGGAAATAAAAGAAAAAAATATTCGGCACAAAAATGTTCTAGTTTCAACGGAGGTTAAAGAATGTCTTCCAATTTCTCTGAAAGTGGAATAAATAAGTTTTTGGGAACATCTTTGAGGATAAAAAGAAACTAAATCAATAATTGGAGGGAATTCAACAATTGGGCATCGAAGGCTTGTTCCCCCTGACCTCACAGTTAGAAAGGATAGAATCAAAGATGAGATATCCAAAAGATAAAGACAAGAAGAAATATTATGGAAGCAGAAATCAAGGATTCAATGGTTAAAAGAAGAGGACAAAAACACCTACTTATTTCACAATTCCTTAATCCAAAGAAGAAATAGAAACACAATTTTAGCCATTAAAGCCCCATATGGAAGCAATAAATCCAAGAGAAGACATATAATCAAAGATTCTCAACTACTTCCAAAATCTCCTTACCAAATCAATAATCAACCGAGAGGAGGCAATATCTAAAATCATGAACTCTATCCCAAGGCTAGTGAAACCTGAACAATATTAGGAAATGATGTGTCCAACATCATTGGAAGAGGTGGAGGATATTATGAAAAGTATGTCCACATGTAATTCTCCAGGGATGGATGTCTTCACAACATATTTCTACCAAATAGGCTCACCGATTTTGTGACCTGACATCTGGGAGGTGGTCGAGGAATCACACACTTTCATTGGTATCCTTCAAGCCTTCAATGCCACCTTTATCACCCTCATCCCAAATGTCAAAGGTTTTAACATTGCAGATAATTTCCATCCTATATCTCTTTGTAATGTCATTTATAAGATTATTTATAAGCTTATAGCAGCTAGGCTCAAACCATTCCTCCCATTCATCATCTCCCAGGAACAAGGGGGATTTGTGGAACGAAGGAATATCCTTGATGGCATCATAGTTGTGCATGAGGTGATTCATTCTCTTCAAACTTCCAAAAAGGCAGGCATGATGATGAAATTGGATACGTCCAAAGATTATGAAAGGATGAACTGGGATTTCTTAAGAAGGATATTTCTATCCTTTGGCTTTGGGGAAGGATAGGTTACCTGGGTAGTGAAATTGATTTCATCTTCTTTCTTTTCTATCCTATTAAATGGGTCTCCTACCAAAACCTTTAATGGCTCGAGAGGCCTTCGCTAGGGAGGCCCTATCTCCCCTTTCCTTTTCATTGTCCTGGCAAAAGGTTTGGGTTGTAGCCTTTGTCAGGCCAAATGATAAGGAGTTATCAAAGGGATTCCTCTCCTCGAGGAAGAATAGGACCTATCCCATATCCAATTTGTATATGATAACCCTCTAATGGTCTCCCCCACTGTTAAATAGGTTTATGGATTTAAGTCCCTTTTATCCCTTTTCAACCCAGCTTCAAGAACGGTCATAAACCAGGAAAAAACCTAGTTTTTCTTCTTTAATACCCGCCATAACATTTAAAATATTTAACTGATATTATAGGATTTCCTATCTCATCTTTCCCCGCCAAGTATATGGGAGCTCCCATTCTCCTTAAATCCCACCACAACCTCTCGTGGGAGTCCATCTTAGACAAAATCGAATCCAACCTAAAACGCTGGACTCACCACTCTTTGTCATTGATAGGAAGAGTTATCCTAATAAATTCAATCCTATCCTCCCTCCCAGTGTATCTATTTTCTCTCCTTGTTTCACCTGTGAAGTACCTTCATAAAATGCATTCTATTCAATGAAATTTCATTTGGGTAGGCCCGTTAAAAAACTAAAATTGGCCCCTAATGGCTTGCAGCTCTCTTTGTCACCAAAAATCCCAAGGTAGTTTAGGCTGCAAACACCCTCATATGACTAGCTCCACTATGGAATCCCAACTCCGGTGGCACTGGATCAAGTCCCATGCAACCCTCTGGGCCAATCTCTAGAAGGCCAAGTATGCCCCTCACTTACCCCTCCAAATCCTAATTCAGGAAGAATGTCTCAATTTGGATTCACTAATATGGAATAATGCTTAGAAAAAATAGATTCTGGTCTAGACCCACTGCTTTTGGGAAGTCCACGATGGGAATTGCACTCTTTTTGGGGATGATGTGTGGGAAAAAATTCCCTCTTTAAGGGGATATGTTCAGTTCCTAACCATAAAAATATGATCTTCAGCGAGAAATATGGGTGAATCTTCAGCATTTATGGATGCTTGAATCTCCTTTGGCCATAGCTTTTATGATGCGTATAAGACCCCTCAGAGAAAAAAGAAGTCTTAGGAATTTTTTAAACCCCCGCAGGTGGGCTTCGTCAGACGCAAATTTGACAGTTCTTCAACAGGAAACTTGGGTCTATCAGGCGCAGGTGGTATCTGCATAAACAACCTGGGAGAACCCATTATCTTCTACACTTCCCCCTGGGATCTATGATGAAAAATGCAACAGAGTTGGTCGACCTCAAGTGAGGCCTATAAATAGTTATGGAAATAGGCTTATGAGAGTTTGAGTTAGAAGGGGTGTAACATCCCCAACAACCAAATGGGCTATGCCACATAAAAAAAATTGAACTATATACAAAATTAAATCATATACACACATAAAATCTTGCAGAAATTTATATATAAAACTTAAAACGGGCAAATATGTTTTGCAAATGCACATATTCATATAGAATAATAATAAAAATACACATGCAACACACAGAGAAATAACCCATAAACATAAACACATACATAATAATTCAACATGTAATTTAACACAAAATGGACACTTATCTTGGTAAAAATATCACCAAATGTCTACAAATCTTCCACAAACCTATGAAACTTAGACCATGTTGCTCATCACTCCTAGTAGTGGGTCACCCTTGAGTTGGGACTAAACTCCACCCAGGTAAAGGGATTCCTAACCAGGCTAATGTATCTCAAACAAGAGGAAAAACTTTGTCACAGGTGCCAACTCAAGCTAACAACCTACAATCCCTCATTCCACACATGCATGTTCCACCCTAGGAAGTGTGCCCCTTCTCTTCTCAACAGTCCTTCAGCTTCCCCACATCCTTTCAGGGGATTCAAAAACAGGCCGGATAGGAAGTCTTGGAGCCCTGTAGTTGCAGTTCATCACCTTCGAGAAATAAATTCCCAACAATTCTCTCACCTAGAGAGAATTTCTCACAGGCCTTTAACAACCTGCCTCTTTAGTATCCTAGGGCCCTGACAACTCGCTTCTTTAGTCCAACTCCCAAGATAAATAGGTACATATACAGGTACATGTATGGGTATGGTACATGTATAGGTACAGTGACAACAAGGTACATATATAGTTACAGGTACAGGTACAGGTACAAGAAGATATGAAGAATAGATGAATGAGTGAGTGAATGATGATTGAATGATTGGGAAAATGAACTGAGTCCAAACTATATGTATGCATGTTGCCAACTTGACACTTGTCATGTTGAGACCTACTTTGGCCCACTTGTCCCCATCCTTAGAACTTAGGATAAAATAATTATCCATACTTTCTACTTTAAGGAATATTAATATAATATTCCTTTTTGGCTTAATATCCCTAGATTATCTCCTTATCCTTAAACTTAATCCCCCCCTTTCCCTAACTAGTGGATTTTAGTCCCCCATACTCTCTTATCGTGGTCAGTCTACATGCAACGATGTATTAAATTAATGATAAGACATATACAAAATAGGCTCACGGGCATTTAACATCTAAGCTCTCTGGCATAATTCAACACCTAAGCCTCCTAGCTTATACTAACTGGGTCACTAGCCTATAAAACACAACATATACACAAGGCATCCCTGGCCTCAAAATCACGTGCACTTAAGTTTGATGCACACGGTATCCTGGAATGTGCACACTTCATCATTTTAGTGTGCAGTAAATGTGAGTACTATACCATGAAAGGTGCATGCAAATTATATCAACATCTCACCAGCTTAATTACTTTTGTATTTACATTTACAATTGGGGTCCGACCAAGGGGTATTACATTCCCCTCCCCTTATTTATGCATTGTCCTTAGTGCAATATATACACATATACAACCAAAATTTCAAAAATCCTAAAAACTATGTGGGTATTATGCCCGCATAGCATCCTCATGCTCCCAAGTTGCGTCCTCAGGACCGTATTAGGTCCATTGGACCTTTACAATCTCTATGGATTGATTCCATAGTTGTTTTATTTTTTGATCCAGAATGCATATCAGATGTACATGGAAAGTGCCTTCTTGCTCCACCTTAATCACATTCCAATCAATAACATGATTAGCATCAGGTATATATTTCTTAAGAAATGATACATGAAATACATTATGAATGGTCATTGATGTAGGCAAGGCAAGCATGTATGCTACAGGCCCAATCCTCTATAGGATTTCAAACTGCCCACAATAGTAAGTTGCCAACTTTGAACAATTTCCCAGCTCCAGGGAACCTTTTTTGGCCTTCAATTTCAAAAATACATGGTCCCCCACTTTAAATTCCCCATGATTTCTTCCCTTATCATCATATCATTCATTCCTTTCTTGGGAAACCTTTAAATTCTATTTTATTTTCAACATTTTATCTTCCATTTCCCTAAGTAATTATGGCCCAACTACTTATGTATCTGCTAGGTTGTCCCAACTTACTGGTGTGTTTCACCTCTTCCATAAAGTTCCTCGAATGGTCTCATATTTAGAGATATTTGGTACCCATTGTTATAAGAAAACTCTACTAAGTGCAGGTAGTCTTCCCATTTTGATGGTTTATCCATCAAATACATCCTCAACATATCGTCAATCACTTGATTCACCCTCTTTGTTTGTCCATTTGATTATGGATGATAAGTTGTACTAAAATTCAAATTTGTTCCAAATCCCTTAAATAATCCTTTCCAAAATTTTGATGTAAATTTTGGATTTTTGTCAGACACAATTGTCTTGGGTATACAATGTAATCGAGCAATTTCTCTCATATAAAAATCAACAATGTTGGTTGCCTTGTGAGTGAGATTTACTGAAATAAAATGGGCAACTTTAGTAAGATTATCAACTACTACCATGATAGAATCATGTTCATTGTTTGTTCTGGGATGTTTGGTGATGAAATCCATTGTTACAAGTTCCCATTTCCACTCAGGAATGGGTAATGGCTATAGAAAACTAGTTGGGTGTCTATGCTCACCCTTTACCTTTTGACACTCCAAACATTTGGCAATAAAATGAACAACTTCTTTCTTCATGCATGGTGAATAATATTGGCACTTGACAACTACCATAGTTTTTTGATAACCTGCGTTCCCAACATAAGGTACATTATGCGTTTCTCTCAATATAAGATTTTTCAATTCCTCAAAATTTGGTACATAAATTATACCCCTATATATGAGAATTTCATCATTTTCTAGCTTATAGTCTTCAATTTTCTGTTGCAAAATACCTTCTTGTAATTTTGCCACTAATTTCTTATATTACAAATCTGATTTTGTAGCCTCTATGATTTTGTCTTTCAAATCTGAATGGTACATGCTTATGGTTGTAGCATGCAACTCATGCACTCTTTTGTTGAGTGCATCAACCACCTTTTTCTCTTTCCCTTTGATATTATTTATATCAAAGTCATATTCACTGAGAAATTCTAACCATCTTCTTTGCCTAACATTTAGAGTTGGATGATCAAATAAATATTTCAAAACATTATGGTCTTTCCTCAGCTCAATCTTTTTCCCCATGAGGTAGTGCCTCCACTTCCTCAAGGCATGCACTATGGCTTCCAATTCCAAATCATGAGTGGCATAGTGTCTTTCATGCTCCTTCAACTTCCTTGATTCATAACATACAACAAACCCATTTTGACTGAGGACTCCACCAAGTCCTTCTTTACATGCATTTGTGCATACAATGAAGTCTTCATTTGGATTTGCAATCCTTGGTATTGGAGAACTTTTTAATAATTGCTTCAAGTGTTGGAAACTCTTTTCACAATCCAATGTCCACTGAAAATTCACGCCCTTCTTTTGCAAGGAAGTGATTGGGTGTGCAATCTTTGATAATCCTTCAATAAATCTCCTATAGTAGCATGCCAGGCCCATGAACAATCTGAGCCATGTCACATTCTTTGGTATTGACCATCCTCTAATGGCTTATATCTTCTCAGGATCCACTGCTATCCCTTCCTCTGAAATGATATGCCTTAAGTAATGAATTTGGTTTTGATAAAGGGAACACTTGCTCAATTTGGCATACAACTGATGCTCCCTTAATACTTGTAATACCATCCTCAAGTGTTTTTCATGCTCTTCCTCCGACTTAGAATATATAAGAATGTCATATAAAAATATAATGACAAACTTATCTAAGTATTCTCTGAAAATACCATTGATTAAACACATGAAGATAGTTGGTGCATTTTATAACACAAATGGAACCACCATGAACTCATAATAAACATACCTTGTTCTGAAACAGTCTTGTTGATGTCTTCTTATTTAATTATTACTTGATGAAAACCTGACCTAAGATCAATCTTGGAGAATATTTTTTCATCTTTCAACTGATCAAAGATGTCATTGATCCTTGGCAAAGGATACTTATTCTTCACAATTACCTTGTTCAACTGCCTAAAATCAATGCAAAGTCTCAATGTTCCATCCTTTTTCTTCACAAATAAAATTGGGGCACCCCAAGGTGACACACTTGGTCATATATGACCCTTCTTTGGGAGATCTTCAATTTTCATTTACAACTCCTTCAATTCTTGTGTAGTCATCCTGAAGGGATTCTTGGATATTGGAGTTGCTCCATGCATCATATTTGTGGAGAAATCAATGTCTCTTTTAGGGGGTAGTCTTGGTATTTCCTTAAACACATCTTCAAACTCTTTTAGGAATACATAATCTTCAATATTTGACACCCTATCTTTAGGTGTTTCTTCCATATGAGCTACGAATATTTGACACCCTTTTCTCTAACATTTCTTCAGCTGCAATGCTGAAATTTCTCTGATGGTTACTTCTATGGGAATTCCCTTCACTATCCTTAAGTTCCCTTCCTCATCCAAGAAAGTAAATTCCTTGTTATTACAGTCTAGGATAGAATTATGTTTTTCCAACCAATCCATCCCAATTAGACAGTCATAGGAACCTAAAGAAAAGATGTTCAAATCTAACCTAGTGTTCATTCCATTCATGTACATAAGACATGACTTAACCATCTCATTAACTTTTATTTTGGCTCTGGTAGCCAACTTCACCAACCAAGATTTTCCATTCTTTCTTCTTGGCAAATGAAAACTTTCCACCATCTTAGGATCTATATAACTATGACTAGCTCATGAATCAATTAAAATAGCAATGGTTTGGTTGTTGATCATACCTTCCAATTCAATCATATGTGACTGATACTCTACTTGCTTGTTGTCCAAGGTTACATAAATCCTTGGTACATTTATGCCCATGTCCTCCATTATTTCAGCTTGTTGTACATTGTGAAGATTCCTCACTTTTTTACCACTATGAGGACAATCTATATAGATATGATCTCCTTTACAACCCAAACATTGAATAGGTGTTTGTATTGGCCTTTGTCCCCATGACTCAATCATTCTAGGTTCTCTAGAAGTTGGTTGTCCCTGAGGACTATTTCTGAAGAATGGTGGCTTAGTCCCCTTCTTCATCTGATCCATATTTAATTTCTTCTAGTCTTCCCAAGGGTTTTGGAAAGTTGGCCTTGTTTTTTTCTAATCATATAGGCATTTAGCTTTCCTTATGGTCTCCTCCAATGTTTTGGGATCATAATATTGTATTTTTTCATTGATGAATGATTGAAATCCACTCAAATACCTTTGAATCTTAACTGTATCATCCTTGATGAAGGAAACATACTTCAACAGTTCTAAAAATCATCTTTCATATTCATCTATGGTCATACTCCCAAGTTTGAGTTCAAAGAACTCTTTCATTTTCTTGTCATATTATCTCTTAGTCAAATATTTATTTTCAAAATACTTCTTGAATTCCTTCCAAGTAACATTTTTTTCTTTAATGTGTTGCACCTGCACAAGTTGATCCAACCACATGGATTCCTTTCCCTTGAGTTGATAGATTGAAATTCTTCCTTCTACATGAGAAGAATAATTATGCAATTGAAAATGCTTTCTCATTCCCAACACCCATGTCTCTTCATCTTCATCCTTCTTGTGCTCACCATCAAATGTAGGAGGTCTGATTTTGTTCATTTCGCCTCATATCTCATCCACCCCATACCTCTTATGCTTCCTGAGAAGGGATGGACTTGATTTTATATGTTCTCCCTTATTGGAATGCCTTAGGGAGTGATGGTGATGTCTGCTAACACTTCATGCTCTTATTTTCTCATCAAGAGACTTGTGACTTCTTGATTTGCTTGAGCCAATCTCCTTATCCAATTTATTTTCTATTCTATTCAAGCTCTACATTAACTTCACGTTGAAGTCCTCCTGCCACTCCTTAGCTTTCGTACTCCTTTCATTATCATCTTTATGTCTTTGTACATCCTTCTACAAATTTTTAATGGTCTCTACCATATTCATGTTTTCATCCTTTCCTTCTCCATGTCCATTAGAGTTTGTTCCTTTAATGCCCATATGGACATCCATCCCTATGATACCATATTCTTGAATGTAATCCCCCTATGTATATTCCATCCTTCTTCACTCTTTGTTGATCGATATCTTATCTATTTTTTGTTAACTAAGAAAAATGCGTAGCCAACAAAACTTTTCCAGGTTAACTGACTCATCAATTTCATGAAAAATATGAACCATTTTGGTTCAATAATATATCAGAATTATTTTTTCTAGTTTTCTGAGAAATTGTATGTTCAGCTCAATTTTCTAAATAATAATGATATTCTACTTTCCAATACCTTTCCAACGCCTCCTTCCATTCTCAATTCTGAGTCTTGAGCAAAACATTATGGCCTTTTGAAGCTAGTTGGGTCTTAAAATTTACCCTCCATTATTTGTCTTGTAACTTCTTCATAAAAGCTCTGTTTGACGAATGATTTACACCATTAGAAATATCTCTTTGGGATCTTTCGTTTGGGATGCAAAAATAAAGTGTAGATTGGTATTGTAACTTGGTACACTATGTTCTCGAGGTTTTTGAGTAGCTAAAAATGTTGTTTAGGGATTAAAAAACATGTTGCAAAAATATGAACTTCAAACAAAATAAAATGTCGCAGAAATTCACTGGTTTTCTCTTGTTGTAGACCATCCAAATGACTTCGCACACACAAATTTGAAAATTTACACCCATATTTATCCTGTGTAGCAACATCATAAGGTAGCGCATACTTTGCGCTCCTATAACCAATGTGGATCACTTCTCTGTCACGCCAATATTTGGTGTGCACTACTTTCGTGTCTCGCGCAAATACCTACCATGCACAATTTTGGTTCATGCACTAATACCTTTTGTGCACAATTTTTGTGTCGCACACTAATATTCTACGCGCCTTTCACTCTGCGTGCTACACCATGACAAATTTTAGTACGCCCCCACTACGCACCAGTACTTCGCACTCACCATTAATTAAATTGTCATGCACACCAACAAAATTCATGTGTTCTCTGTCAATACTGTGCACACCACGCACACCATTATTATGCGTGGGTACACCATTATTATGCATGCGACATTCAATCTGCACAGCTTAATGATAAATTTGGTGCGCAAACCCTTGCACAAATATTTTCCACACATTACCCCTCTAAACCACATAGTGCCAAATTTAAGTGCACACACTCGTGCGCCAATATTTTCCGTGCATTGCCACTCTGCACCGTGCAATGCCAAATTTAAGTGTGCACACCCACACACCAATATTTTCTGCACATTTCCACTCTGCACCGCACAATGCCAAATTTAAATGTGCACACCCACGTGCCAATATTTTCCACAGATCACAAGATTTTCACTACGCTTCATGCATTTTTAGTGCACACACATGCACAGATTCCTTTTTATGCACATCAATTCCTCGCGAATTCCACTGTAGAAATTAGGGTTTTTGCCAAACTTTTTCCCAATTTTAACCATAGACATTCTGCAACTATGATTTTTTTTCAATTTCGACCCCATAACAACAATTCAACCTCTACAACAAAAAATCATTGTTGGTTGACATTTCTGAAGGAATTTTTCCCAAACTTAATTCACGAATTGAGAATTTTAATCAACTAATATCGCTCCATTTGTCATGGCTTCTCTGTAAATTCAAATTCAGCCAATTCCAGGTCTAAATTTGTTGGAACATATATTAAATTAAGAATATCTCAACACTTGGCCAAATTTCTCATTTTTCCCACAAATGTAACTACAGAAATTGGGGTTTTTTCCCAATTCCATGCAATTGCTTATAATTTTTACAATGGAAGCTCTATAACTTGAAATTTGGCCACTTAAAAATCAATTCTCTGTGAAATTTCACTTCAATTCAACTTGCTCAGACTATCCAGGCTTAGTGTTGAAAACTGGAGCTTCGGTACCATATTGTAACATCCCCAGCACCAACTGGACTATGCCACATAAACAAAATTGAACTATATACAAAATTAAATCATTTACATATGCTTTCATAACTTTATATATAAAAATTAAAATAGATAAATACATTCAATAAATTCACATATTCATATAGAATAATAATAAAAATGCACATGCAACACACAAAGGAATAACCCACAAAAATAAACACATATATAATAATGCAGCATGTAATTTAACACAAAATGGACACTTATCTTGGTAAAAATATCACCAATTGTGTGAATACCTTCCACGAATCTCCCAGCCTTAGACCATGATTTTCATCACTCTCAGTAGTGGGTCACCCCCGAGATGGAACTAAACTCCACCTGGGTAAAGGGATTCCTAATCAGGCTGATGTATCCCAGACAAGAGGAAAAAATATATCACATGTGACAACTCAAACTAATAGCCTACAGTCCCTCATTCCCCATATGCCTGTCCCACCCTAGGAAGTGTTCTCCTTCTCTACTCAACAGTCCTTTCGGTTGTCCCACTTCCTTTTAGGGGCTTCAACAACAGGCCAGACAGGAAGTCTCGGAGCCCTGTAGTTGTAGTTTGGCACCTTTGGGAAATCAATTCCCAAAATTTCTCACTTAGAGAGAATTTCTCATGGGCCTGACAACCCACCTCTTTTGTATCCCACGGGCCTGACAACCCACTTCTTCAGTCCAGATCCCAAGCTAACTAGGTACATATATAGGTATAGGTACGAGTATGGTACAGGTATGGTACAGGTACAGGTACAGTGATAGAAAGGTACATATATAGTTACAGGTACAGCTACAAATACAAGAAGGTACAAAGGAAAAATGAATGAGTGAGTGCATGATGATGGAATGAATGAGAAAGTGAACTGATTCCAAACTATATGTATGCATGTTCCCAACTTGACAATTGTAATTTTGAGGACTACTTTGGCCCACTTGTCCCCATCCTTAAAACTTAGGATGAACTAATTATCCATACTTTATACTTTAAGGAATATTAATATAATATTCATTTTGGCTTAAGCTCCCTATATTAGCCCCTTATCCTTAAATTTTAGCCCCCCCTTTCCCTAACTAGTGGATTTTAGTCTCCCATACTCTTTTATCGTGGTCGGTCTACACACAGTGATGTATTAAATTAATGACAAGACATATACAAAAATAGGCTCACTGGCCTTTAGCATCTAGGCTCTCTGGCCTAATTCAACACATAAGCCTCCTAGCTTACTAATTGGATCACTAGCATATAAAACACAACATATACACAAAGTCTCCATGGCCTCAAAATCGTGTGCACTTAAGTTTTCTTCGCCTGGTGTCCTAGAATTTGCACACTTCATCATTTTAGTGCGCAGTACATGTCCGCACTATACCATGAAAGGTGCATACAAAATTATATCAACAACTCACTATCTTAATTAATTTTGTATTTACATTTATAGTTGGGGTTCAACCTAGGGTTATTACAAGGGGACTCCCTTCTCATTATCAAAGGTATCCAAGGCCTCATGAAAGGGGGAAATATGAAGAAAGTGACTCATAATTGGTGCCTTAACCATGGTTTTTCCTCCCTAGAAACTTTGGGGGAGGTCATTTCTGTGATTTTCACAAAGACAATTAGGAGGAAATACAATTTGGTATCCTATTGCATGGAAAACATAACTGTTAACTTTCCTGGGCAGTTGCAGATCTGGCTCCCGACGGACCCAAAGCCATGTGGAGTGGTAGATCAGATTCAGTGTGGATGCTAAGATGACATGATTAATTGGAAGATGGATCAAATATACGTCAGTGGGGACACCTGTGAATAGGCTCCTTTGGTCGAAGCACCAACCTAGGATGAATGGCAGAGAGTGATTGGGACTCTGGTGGTGGACCTAAAGAGTATTTTCCATGTTGGGGACTCACCCGCCGAGAAAAAAACGACAGTTGGGCATCAAGTGGGAAAAATTTGTGAGAAGATGAGGCCTTAATAGCCGAAGGAAATCCACAGTAAATTCCCTTTTGGAAAGGACGATCCAAATTCTAGTTGTTGTCATCATGTTTATTAGTGGTTAGGTCTCCTGGATGAGCCAAGAATGCTCGAGAGGGACAGTTGGATTTAGTTGGTTACATAGAACAGGTCATATTGATGGTTGGGAGATGAATTCAAGTTGTCCTCTCAGCATAAACAATATCAATGATAGTAGTGAGAATTACATCAAGGGACAACAATTGATAACGAATAATCCATCTTATAGGAACTATGATGAGACCGGCCTTCTTAAATTCAGCAGTCGAGAGAACAATACCATCCTCTTCTTTTATCACAATTTCTCTCAAGCCACCCCTAAATCGAATCTCAGGGTGATTTCTAGACTTAGTATAAGAAGAATCATGGCCCTTCGTTGGATAATAAAGCCAAAGAGAGGTGACCCAGGCTACCATGATAAGGAATCTTCAACCTTGTGGGGTCCCCAGCGCCCTAATAGGGTGGAAAAATAAGTGAAACTGGGAGAAGATCGGTTATGGACACATTATGACCTGGAGGAGATTGAGGTAGCTAATGTAGTTGAGGGTCGAGTCCTAGATAAAAGACCAAAAACTAGGCCTGAGGATATAATCCAAGAGGCAACCAATTGGATTCCTGACCTGGGTAACCCCCGCACTCGGGATACAAAGTACTTTCGTATGGTGGAATATTACTAGATGAACAAATCCCCAGTGTCTCGGGCCATCAATGAGACCTAGAGACAAAATGTTGAGCTCCTCTAGGTTGTCCATATCTTGGAAGGAAAATTATATATTTTTTGTCTCTCTCAGCATGGTATCAAGTTCATAGTTAATCAACCAGCTCATTCGGATGGTGGAAAGAAAATTCTTAGTATCCCAAGCACTCAATATAGCCTGATTATGATTGATGACGATGAGAATCAAAGGCAACAGAAGGGAACTCTCTTATAAGTGGAAGCCAACCAGAGGAAGAAGGAGCCCAACAAATGCCCATACTAAATCAAGATTCTAATGTAGAGGGCCTTGGGTTCTCTTTAATTAGATATGTCTATGGTTGTTCTCTATGTTATTTCATTTTCTTAGTCTCCCCTTTTTTCTCAAAATTACAGATTTTCTGATATTGTTCGTCCTAGTAGGCTCTTTGTTTGGTATTCAGTAGATATTTTCTTATACATGACATATGATCTTATGATCCTATCTGTCCCATGTTTATGGGTTCATTTTCACTTCAAGGAAGGCCCCCATGGTTCCTCTCTTTTTGTACTATATTTTGTGAAGTAATAGAAAATTCCTCTTTTAGCTTAAAGAAAAAAGAAAATTAAGTTTTTAGTACTTTTATCGAATAGAGCATTCTAAAGTGTGAAGGATTCCTCTTTTGGAAAGGCTTGTTCTTGAGTTACCAATTCATCTATAGCTTCCCTACTTTCTTGAAGTCTCTGCTCGTCACCAGGAAATTATATATTCTTAATATCAACATCCAAATCCATTTCTTCAAGGACACCTCATTTTCAAGTGCAAGCTCCTATACATGTTGATGAATAATTTGTATTTTCCTTTTACCTAAAGCTTATGGGATCACTCAAACTTTACCTTAGGAGGGTTTTGGTCACCTCCATCATTAGAATTATTTTCCAAAGACTTAGTTTTCTCTTGTTCTTCAAACTTAAAACGTTTCTATTCTGGGACACTTATTTGTGAAACATTTGGAGAATGAGTATATGTTTCATTAGCCACTCTTCCACTCTTTTTATGTTGATCTATAGTACTAATGAAAATATTGATATCCTTTGGTTTATTTTCAAAAATTATTTCTTGTGGGTCTTGACTATCACCCTCCTCTTCTCCAAATAAAAATGTGTTAGCAAGTGAAATACTAAAACCAATAGATGTCATATGGTCCATGAAAAATTGGTTGGAGTCAAACCCCTTGAATTCTTTTGAGAAGTTTAAAATGTATTGGTCAATATGTACTGTAAATTCATCAATTTTTGAAGTACCTCTCAACTAAATTTGCCCAATTCTTCTTGGGAAAGGAAGGAATTGCTTCTTTCTTTTTATCATGAAAGAAATTCACCCAAAATCTGTATTTTCTAGCAACCTCTAGAACAAAAAATTTATTAGGAACATAATACGGGAGATAAAGAGTCCTTTCATGAGAACAATAGATTCTAACATTACTATAGTGTTCCATACTTTTAGTTCTCCTCTTTCTATCTAGGAAATTCCATGCTTCCAAGGATAATCTAGATTTTCATGGCCCAAATACAAGTTTTTTAAATTAAGAGACAAATTCATTATAAACTTCATAAAAATTGTATGTAGCCTTGTGTTTCCATAAGGATTGGTACCACATTGGTATTGGGTTTATTTTATAGTCAACTCATATTCCCACACTCAAACCATTAAAAACATGGCGGTAGGTGATAGCCAAAATTAAATACAAAGACATATAAAATCCCTTTTTTTTAAAAATTTGATAATTGCGAAGAGATTTATCTAGAAATGATCTACGCCCGGTTGAAAATTGCTTATTTATGAAGTGTAAAATGTAAAATATAAAGAGTCATTCAATGAATAGTTATTGTAGAGTCTTAACTTGTCACTTTGGAAAAAATACATGATATCTCCCAATAAGGGGTTCTTAGTAAATTGACAAGAATATTAGATAGGTCTTCAGGCATCATTGCAGGGTCTTGAAGATATTCCTGTAAAATTTCTAGTCCATTATTTATTTCCTTCAGGAAGTTTCTAGCTTTGTCTCCTTTGAACCTAATCATTACCTGGGGAAGTTTTAACATTCTTTTAAAAATTGATGGTGATATAGAAATAAGACATTCTCCTTGGAGTTGGATTATCCTCTGATTTTGATCATATTTGTCTATACACCAAGATACACCAAGAAAATATCTCTCTAGAATCTAAAACTGCTTGTACGCAACCTGCTAATGCAATGCATGATGTCCAAACATTTTTTTCATTCATTTATTTCAATGGAAGTGATGAATAATACCAATATGACCTAGACCACTGAAATATTTGACCCTGCCACCCAAAACAATTTAGAGTGTCCCTACAGAATTGTTTTCTTCTTCTCATTGTCATATTTGATAAAGTTGGAAAACTCTTGTATAGTCAATTTTAGATGTTAATTTCAATTTAAACTCTTTTTTGATAATATGACTTGACCCTCTTATTTCAAAGGAAGGATTAATGTGAATTAAATTCGATTCAATGGATGATTTCCTCGAAAACTCTTCCAATATTTTAATTAATTTTTATCCTCCATAAAATTAGCATTAGATATATCTTGGGGAAAGTGTTAAGATAATACATGTATTAAATTGGAGGATCAGATGTGCATGTCAAGAGATATTAGAATCAATGCAAAACCACAAGTCCACCAACTTGTTGTGAAAACTCAAAAAATGGTTAATTATGGGACTACATCATTCAGACATAGGGGGAAGAGAATTTCAAAGAGTTATGACTTGCGAACCCACGGTGAAATTGAAAACTGATTAATTATTGAGTTATCGAGAGAGAAAATTACTTAGTGTCATTATTCAATCGTTCATACTTGTAGTGATGAAAATAAAGTGAATCAGGGAAGTGGTTCATACCTACAATGAAAAGTCCAAAAAGATTCTAAGTATAGAGCAATATGAGGGTAACATAACATGTGTGCACTTTTGTGAGAGTGGAGTTTTGTACTTTAACAAGACAATGGAACAAACTTGCAAGAAACACAAAATGAACTAAGTGTTGTTTCACAATAGATACAATGAAATATTGAAGTGCATTATGATGATGACATAAAATTATACTTTCAAGACAATATCTGCAAACCCATGAAATACTTCAAAAATAGTCTAAGTATTGGTGCATTTTGATTACTGTTATAGCAAGATTTTCTTCACCCCATGAAACTTTCTAATAAGGCATTTTCCATTTCCCTATGTAGATTTGAAGTCCCCTTTTGCACTTTATTGGAGAAATTTATATTTTTGTCACACTAGTTCAGTGGGAGTAACACTAGTTTAGTGGGAGTTAACTGAGTAGTTCTATTTTAGACTTTCTAATCTTAGACCATCACTATTATGCATGCATTCATAATTATAGGATGGCATTTCCTATATGAGTGAATATCACTCACTCATTGATAAGATCATAATATACATTGATTATCATTCTTCATTGTGTATCTCTCTTCCTTTTCTTGATAATAATTGTTTGTGTATGCTTTAACTAGGTCTCCTGTGCAGGTTTACATGAAACACTAATATGGTATCAAAGCCGAGCTACTTGGAGCATCTCAGACAAGCCATAGAAGAGAGAAAGAGTCTTTGATAAAACCTAGTTTCCACCATCATCGCAACCTATCCTTGTCGAAGGGTGGGATGATCTCTCTCAGACTTAAGAAAAAAAAAAATTCCAAGCATCGTCGCAGCTTAATACGCATCCCAGGTGCGACGTCGTCGCACTGTGTTATTCATTTTGGGGTGCGACGATTCATTTTTTCATTTTTTCAAAATCATCGCACTATCTCCTTCACTAAGGGTGAGACAATTTAGCATCATCACACGATGTCCTTCACTAAGTGTGTGACGATTTAGCATCGTCGCACTGTGTCCTTCACTAAGGGTGCGACGATTCAACATCGCTTCAAAAATTGGTTTTCTACAATAAAATTGTGATATCTTGAAATCCGTGATCTGGGTCGGGCTAAATTTTTTACCAAAGATGTATAACATAGGGATGCACACACTCACCAAAAATATCTAAAATGCACATCATATTGTAGGAGATATAACATTTTTATCATATATATAGCTTCCATTACATTGTCAGTCATATCTTAGAATCCACAATATGGGTTTTCAGGATCTTTTCAGAATCAATAGTAGGGATGGAGACGATGCAAATTCTTCAATCAATTTTGGTGATATTACTCACGTAGTCCAACTATTTTGAATGGAAGTCGAAGGGTGCATTCCAACTCAAAAAAAAGGACTGTATAATTTAATGATGGCGACAGAAACAAAACCTAAATCATTCCTTCTATTGTGGTTTACCCCATGCCATAGAGTGATTTTCCTCGTAATAGAATTGGCGACCATACTGGGGATTGAATCTTATATTTTGGGGTCTGGAGTGTTTTTCACCTTCGATTTCTCTCTGGTAGCATGAGTTTTCTTGTCGCATGATTTCTTGACAGCCTATTTTTACTTTGTATCTGAGTTTCTTGGCCTTATCCTTACCCTGGTATTTTTTTAATACATATACGTGGGTTTTCCCTTGATATATGCGTACATACACGAGATGTCTTTCTATAGGGCGTGTACACACACGATTTTTCCTTAAACAGTTGGGTACATCAAATATTTTAGCTTACATCTCGAGTTTGGTGTTTGTTGGGTGAGTTTTGATGGTTGTTGAGTCTTCTTGGGTCTTTGTCCTAATTGTTGAGTGCTTGCAGAGTGATAGGAAACCTTTTTATGGTTGAATTTTTGGGAGGTTTTTCTTTCTCATCATCTTTTTCATTGGTTGTCCTTTCATCTTGGTCTGAGTTTTTTCTTCTTGGTATCCTTCTTGGCGTGTCTCTTTTGCTTGCAGTAGGGTCTATATATCAAGTTGTTATTCAATCCTTGCATTTTCATTCCTTTATATTGAAAATACAAAAATATACATTTTTCATTTTTTCTTTTTCTCTTTTAGGTTGTTTATTATCGATCTTGATACACATATATAAAGATTGCATATTATTGAAATTGCAGAGTTGAATTGAAAGTTGCATTTTGAAAATCTTATCATATTTTGAGAATTGAAGTTTAGGGCTTAGATTTATGTTCATATTCATTTCTTTTATTTGTTGAGTCATAACATCATCAGTTTCATGACCACATATTTTGATTAAACAAAACCACTAAAATTAACGTTGATTAATTTAAAATTGATTAGAAACGATTTTATTTTTCAGGGTACATAAACTAGCTTAAGATATAGGGTCTTGGAATAGGATTTTGTGAGTAAACTTCTCCAAGGATATTAAACTCAACATATGTGTCTGACTAAGGGAGTGGTGAAATCCATCATATAATTGGTGACTTTAGGAGGCTCCACTCATGTTGGAGTTAAGCACGAGGTCACGTGAAGTTGGTTGCAGAGATATCCCTCTAATACCTTCTTAGCGTCAGAGATATTTATGGAGATCTATTCATATTTAGGGGTCTTTCTAATACCTTTACCTCTGTGATAGGTGATGCTTTAAATATTTCAGATTTTTTAACTTGCCCATATGGTGGACCTGACTTATGACTGTTCACCTATGCATTCATTATATCGTGGTGTATTTAGTTGGTTGACATAGGTAGCCACATAGGTTACTTGCAGAGGTTATTCTGCAGGTACCATGATTCAAATAAGGGTCGGACAAAACACAACCTTTATGAAGGATTACATATTCAGGGGGATCCGACTGACTGCATTTTAACACCCACGAGGGCCATTATAACTGATTTTTATACATCTGATATTTTGAATGGAGTCTCAAGCCCCTCTTGGGCAAGACATACCTTCTCTAGTAAGTGATACCCCTTTTCAGCCACTATATCATGTTTGTGTTCATTGGCATTTTTTCCTTAATTTGATGTGCTCTTTGATTATTAGTTTGCCTTAGGATTTTGTATTTCGTCATGAGTTTTCATTGTTACAGTTAGTGGAGCCCCCATGACTCCCTCAATTAGCACTACCCAACCCATGGTTATTTCTCATTCCATGGGGATGAATCCCTTTGTATTTCCAAGTGGTACGTAGAATCATGATACTCAACCAATACCTTGGGCCTCTAATAATTTTTCACATGGTATGCCAGAAATGTCTTCGCACTTTCCATCCTATGTCTTGTCACCTTATGTGAATCCTAGTTTTGGGTCTAGAGGCATGATGCCTCCTTATTCTCCCTTTTCATTTGGTGGGAGTCATATCCCTCAACCAACTCTTATGGTAAGAGGTTGGATTATTCCTTCTTATGGATCCAATCCTAGCTTCACTTTTCAAGCAACAAGTGCTCAATTGGGTAATAATTCTACTTATTACATCCCATACATCTATCCTTCTTCCGCTATGTCGGTTCCTACGAATGATTTTCCCATGGCGGACCTCCATTTTTCCTCTAGTGTTTTATCTAGGGGGAGTAAGTATTATAGTAGGGCCAACCTCCTTCATGAAGTTCCTTCATCTCGGGGAAACATACATCCTCACCTAAGTAACCCTTGCCATGTCTCTTTTTCTTCACAAGTGCCTTCCTTGGTGACAATTCCATTAAAACCCTTCATGAATCAGTTTGGAGGAGGATACTATCTTATCGAATAGGACCATGTTGTATACCAAAAACCTTCTTGTCCCACAATTTATCAAAACAAATCTTTCCCGGAACCTTGGTCTCAAATGATGCAACCATCTGTCGCTAGTCATGTTGGGGGCACAATTCCAGTCATTGCAATTTATGTTGGACAACTGAGAGGGGGGGGGCTAATCAATTGTTACCGTGCTTAAACAATTATGCTTCTTTTAAAATCTTTACAAGGCACTCAATGATGATCGAAATAATGCAGGGAAATAAACAATGGCACATTCAACATCAGTCACATATATGAGAAACATAGAGACAGATATTTCCCAAGGAAACCAATACAGGGTAAAAACCTCTTCTTCTTTATATGATAAGTATTATTTACATTATTTACATTATCATATATATGAGAACCAACTCATTGTGAGGCTACAACATCTGTTTTGCAAGCTGCAACTTGCTGAGAGCAGCAACTCTTTATTTTTCTCTAGCACCCACTAGAAGGAAGCACCAACTCCCTTGTTTCTCTAGCACTAACTAGAAGGAAGCACCAACTCCCTGTGTTCAAGCACCCACTTGAACCTCTGAGGACACCAGTTCTCCCTAGCACCTCCCAACCACCCTGGATTATGAATATGAAATACTGAAACCTATTACAGTGATATAGTGTTCAATAACAGCTTACCAGTCTCATCACTGTTCTACAAGATTTTGCTACTCAAACTTCCTCACTGTCTTCCAGCATGCATTCGCTGCCCATTCTGTTCTTCTTCTTTTTATGCTATGTATGCCATGTCCATTTGTTGCACAGTTCATCTTCTGTTCTTTTTAGCTGCTGCACTCTGATCCTTCTTCATGTATGAATCACCTTCAACAACAACAACCTCATCTCTTCTTTGTATTGTGTATTTATAGCTTTTGTGCACCTTGTGCATACAATGCATGCAATACCTCTGCATACTCACACCGCGTCGATATCCTCCACAACTCAAGTGCTCTGTCTGATCATCATCGTGACTCTTCATCTTCTCTGGCCATTTTTCCACTCGTTCAACATCATTGTATGTTATGCTGAGATTCCTCAGCCTCTATGGCAGTTAAGACTCTTCGTCTTCTCTGTGACATTCAAGCTCACCTTCTTTGTTCCAGTTACAGGCTTCAATGCTCATCCAGTTGTCAATCGCCTCCACGAGCATATTCATCCCTCTTGAAGATTCCCAGAGACACTTCATCTCCTTTGTCAATCACCCTGAAGTGTCTTCAAGTTCTCTGGCAGAAACCATCAGTGGTTTCTGGCAGTTACACTGTGACGTGCAACAGTAGCCCTCCGATCTCCTTCAGTTTCATCTACACCGTTGGATTAGCTATGAAGGATATTGTCGTGATTTATGTGTTTCACACTTTTTCAATTCAGAGATTCTGCGATGAGGCATCTTGACTCTTCATGTCGCGAGCTCTGAAAAGGAGCTTGGCTGCTCTAGCTCCCTCCTCTATGTGACCACAGACGGTGACCACTGGTTACAGTGACATTTCACCTTTTCGGTATTTCGGCATTCGTACCAGACACGATCTTCGAAATTCCGAGGCGGAGCTTATCTGCACTAGGTCCTTCCTCCACGTGACCATGAGCAATGACCATTGTCTGCGCTAAAAGGCGCTGCGAACTCATGATCTTCATTGACCCTGATCGACGGTCCACGATCTCGATGAATCAACGGTCCAGATATTTTCGCGATCTCGCATCTCGTTGTTCCTTAGATGGAGCTCTCGTCACTCCAAGTTGTAATAGGGGAAACTTCGAGATGGAGCTCAGATCGACGGTCCATGTTCTAGGTGGTCTGACGGTCCTGATCTTTTCATGATCTCGCATCTCGTTGTTCCTTATATGGAGGCTCTCGTCACTCCAAGTCGCGATAGGCGAAACTCTGAGATAGAGCTCAGATCAACGGTCCATGTTTTTGGTGATCCAACGGTCCTGATCTTTTCACGAATTCGCATCTCGCAGTTCTTTAGATGGAGGTTCTTGTCACTCCAAGTCACAATAGGCAAAGCTCCGAGATGGAGCTTAGATCAACGGTCCAGAACCCTTGGTGATCTGACGGTCTAGATCTTATCGTGAGTTCGCATCTCACGATTCCTTAGATGGAGGTTCTTGTCACTCCAAGTCGCGATAGGAGAAGCTTCGAGATGGAGCTTAGATCAACGGTCCAGAACCCTTGGTGATCTGACGATCCAGATATTAT
>SNQJ01S0057577.1:23244-34281 GCA_010110895.2 Picea sitchensis | reverse complement strand
AAGCATTGATGTGAACCATAGAAGAAGCATGTTAACCCAAGAAGAAGCCTCTATAAGTGATGGGTTTGTTTGAAGGAATAAGTGATGGGTGTATTTGGAGAATTCTCCAAAGTGGTCCCCTTATGGTGTAGCTCTAAGCATGGCCCTCATAGGAAGATGCTTTGAAGAAGCCTACAAGAAGCCTTGGAAACATGGCTAAGTGGTTAGGTGGTTGAGAAGCCCCAAAGCTATGCTCATGAAGCATGAAGATATTTGATGAAAAATAGGATGAAGAACATGTCCAATGCATGCAAAACCCTGGTAGTTGGATATTCCCTTTCATTTCGTTTCCAACGGTAGGTGGTACACCACGTGGTTCCTTGTGGTTAAGTAGATATGACCTCTTAAAGTTGAAATCCCTGGAGAACGATTAAGAAGCCCCTAAACAAATGCAACAAGAACTTGCAAGTCATTAATTAAAGATAAAAACAGTCATAACAAGAAAGTACAGGTCGACCCTAAAGTTAAGGAAATAAGTCACATAGAAAAGTATAAATACACTTCAAGAAGCCTCTCATTTGTACAAAAAATCAAGTTTATTGAATATTTATCTAGTGAGCAAGTGATCTATTGCCGAATTTTAGGTAGCAAAGGAGTGTGAAAGTGAAGTTTTGGAGCTACAGAGGAGAGTGAAGGGTTTTTTAGAAACCCTAATTTAACTGACCCCCGCGAGTCAAGCTTTGGGCGTCCTACAAAGCACTCCCGCAGGTTGTATGACACTCGTTACGTGAGGCCCTGGGATATGATTGTGTTCGTCCAGCAAGGCTGAGGTAAAATTCAATGAAGATGTTATCTTATGTTTGTTCAAGATGATATGCACCAGGTTGGTATGTTGGTATGTGATGATATGCATCAGGTATTCTACATGATAAAAAGGTATGTTTTCATTTGGTTTAAGGCTTGTATCATAGATTGTATGGCACATGCTTGAAGCATGTTTTGGAGGTTTTGGAGGTCTTGTTGGTACATGGATGCATAACAGACATGTCTTGGTGATATTATGGAATATCTTTGGTATATGGTTTGAGGGATATCTTTGTGATTTTGGCACATGCTTGAGACATATCCTTGGTACATAGTTCATGGATGTTATGGTTCATTGTTAGAGGCACATCTTGGATGAATGGTATATGTTTGGTACATGGTTTGAGGAATATCTATTGAGGCATGTTGTTGGTACATATATTGGATAAATATCTTTGGCAGATGGTTGAGGTACATTTTGGGATACTTGGATACATGGTTTGAGGCATGTATTGGCACATTGTTTGAGGTATATCATTGATGAGTTGAGATATGGTTGGTTGCACATTTTTTATGTTTTGGCACATGTTTTAGATACATATATTGGATGGTTGGGCACATTCTTAAGGCATGCTTTCGGCATATGGTTTGAGGAGCATCTTGGATATTGGGCACATGGTTTAAGATGTGCTTTGGTATATGTTTGCATGTTATGGTACATATATTGGTACATGGTTGATGGATGTTATGGTACATGTTTGAGGCATATCTTGGCTCATGGTTTATGGATATGACACATGCTTGTTACATGGATGATATGGTACACATGTCTTAGCATATGGTTTGATGCACATCTTGGTGATGGTCTTGGTATATGATCTATGTGAGTGGATTTGGTTATAGTTGATGATGAGATATCAATATCAGTGACATTGACAAAGACGGTAAGAGGGATAGTAACAGCTTGAATGACAAGTTGATTATCCATGACAAGTTGATTATCAATGACAGGTTGATTATCAGTGACAAGTTGATTATCAGTATCAATGACAGTGATAGTGGCAGTGACAGGTTGAGTCCCAATTCATATTTCAGGGCAAAAGGAAGGGGCAAGGAAAGGGGGTTGTAGCCTCCTTCAAATTGGAGCCAAAGTATACAGAGAGTTGGAGCTTCCTTAAGGTTGGATCCTACTAATCATGGGGTAATATCCTCCTTCCAGTTGGATCTGGAGAATTCAGGGAGTTGTAGCTTCCTTCAGGTTGGAGCCTATAAATCAGGGGGTTGGAGCCTGTAAATCAAGGGGTTGGATCCTCCTTCCAGTTGGAGATAGAGAATTTGGGGAGTTGTAGCTTCCTTCAGGTTGGAGCTTGTAAACAGGAGGTTGGAGCCTCCTTCCAGTTGGTGCTGGAGAATTTTGGAAGTTGGTGCTTCCTATGAATGTTATCTTTGACATATAAGAAAGCATTATGTGGTTTTCTTCCATTTGGGTTTCCATGTAAAACTCTGGTGTATTGTGCATATGTGGACATGATGTGATGCATTGTTTATGATTATGTGTTTATTAAATGCATTCATAAGTGATAATTGATTGATAAACTTGATGATTACATGTTTTGATTAAAAGTGGTAAAAAGTTCTCAATATTGATTCACCCCCCCCTCTCAGTATTGGTGAATATTCCAACAATTGGTATCAGACCGGGTCCTTCATAATCAATCTAACCACTTGAAGGTAGATCATGGAGAATCGATACTCAAAAATGGAATACCTATGTTTAATGGTCGGGATGGTCAGAAATATGAGATATGGAGAACAGGAATGAAAGCATTTTTACAGGCACAGGGGTATGATGTTTGGTACTCAGTTGTGACAGGATACATCGCTTCAAAGAAACCTTTGAAGATTGTATCCAAGAAGGAATTAAAAAGGAACAACAAAAGAGCAATGGATTCAATCCTGGAAGGATTATCTTATCCAGTAAAGAAAAAGTGGGACAATGTTCATCAACCAAAGATATTTGGGATAAACTACATAATCTCTACTTTAAGAAATATCCTCTTGTCACAGAGCCAAAACATGTTGATCAAGATAAAAAAGATGTTGATATAGAACAACAAGAATGAATCTCATCATGCCAAAAAGATTCAAAAGAAGAAGAAGGTGAAGTAAATCTTGAAGCTAAACTAATCAATGCTTTAAGTGAGATAAGAAAAGAAAGGAAGGAAAATAAGTCTCTCAAGGAAGAATTGATCAAGCTAAAGGAGGGTTCTCATAATCTGAACGAAAACTCTGATGAAGTCCAACACATTATTGTAAATCTCAAAGTTCAGTTGGAGGAGGCCAAAGTGGTTGAAGAAACACTCAAAAATCAGTTGAAAGAGAAGCATTGTTTGGAAGCCGAAATAGTGTCACTAAAAGAAGAAGCAAAGAAGAGAGAACAAATTTTGGCAAGTCACCTTTAGGAAAGATCAGAGGACTTAAAAAATCTTAAGGAAGAATTCAGTCAACAAGAAAGAAGATTTGAAGAAGAAATCATCTCCTTAAAAACCAAACTTGAAGAAGAAAGAAGAATGGAAGAAGTAATGCAGAACCAGATGATGAAGAAAAAAGAAGATTGTGAGAAGCTTAAAAACAAGTCTCATTAAGGGTAGAAGTTTACAAGCTCAACAAGAACTTGAAGAGCTCTCAAGTACTAGAAGATATTATTTGTTGTCAAAGGTCACCATTCAATAAAACAGGTGTTGGATACACTGGTGAGGCCTCATGTAAAGAAGATGCAATTACCAATCCCATCAAGAACGTCGAAGACAAAGGAAGCTCCACACAGCTAGCAATGAAAGTTGAACAGAAGTGTTCCAGGTAGCCGAAAAAGAAGAATGAAAAGAAGGCTAAGAACCATCATACATTCTCAAAGGAAGGAATTATGGTCAACAAGAGTCAAAGAGGAATGAATGTAGAAGAGACATATTTCAAATAAGACCTTCTACCTCCAGGTATCAAAGAATCTTCAATCATTGTGAAGGAAACAATAGAAGAGAAGATCATGATCAACCAAGGCATGAATTCAGAAGGACCACATCACAAACAAGATCATTTTCTTTTAGGTATAAAAGTTTCTTTTATAGTTATTGTTTTACTTGTAATAACTTTGGACATAAAGATGTAGATTGCAGAGCCTATGGAAGAAATGTTCAAGCAAGAAATGTTTATATGGCTCCATACAATATTGAATGTTATAAATGCCACAACTATGGACACATCGCATGTGATTGTAGAAGCATGATGGATAATTCCATGAAAGAAAACAATGATATCAGATACAAGAAGATTTGGAAAAGAAAGCAAGAACAAAAAGAACAGGTAAATGAAGAACGGGTGAATGAAGAGCAAGTGAATGAAGAACAGGTGAATGAAGAACTCCCAAAAATCATACTCTCGGGATTTGCAGTAGTGAGAGATCATGACAAATCTACAGAAAAAAGGGAAGATGTTGAGATTCATAATGATATTGCTGCAAAGAAGCTTGAAGTATTCTTATTCTTCTAAGCCAACTAGCTTGGAGACTCCCAACAATGTGAATGATGAAGAGGGGGAGTCTAGGCAACAACAACTATTACAAGCGAGAGAAGTCTAAAGTGTTTGTTTGTAGAAGGCAGATTTAGAATGATCTGATGGCAGAGGTACATAATGTCTCATGACAGATTGGTGGACATATTTGATTTAGCTTGAGAAGCAGGACTATATGGTGATGAGTTGCAGCAGATTTGGAGAAGTGTTCGGAATAGTAAAGTGACATATAGTTCAACATCGTGTGCAGTTTAGTAGCAGAGTCATGGACATTTTGTGACATATGGACAAAGATAATTTCATGATATATTTGGCAGGTCTAGAAGACAATACTTGACATGAACCGGAGAGGATACATGACAATGGATGAAAAGCATGAGCTTAGAAGGAATTGCAAAAAGGAATATGGACTCATTGAAAAGCATATGACTCAGAAGTAAAGTGTATTGACAGGTGAAACTAGCTAGGAAGGCAAGCAATGAAAGGCACAAAAAGACAAAGACAGAGAGAAACCATCATGAAAAGTTATTCTTTCGAGAGAAGATTGTCGGTTGATTATGTCATTGATTTCAGTTCAGTGAAGATGACAAACCTTGAAGAATTGAATTCAAGTAATGAAGTCAATCTTAAAATGAATGCATTTCATAGATTACAATAACAGGAAGCACCAATGGACAAAAAGCATYRGAAGAGAGGAAAGAAAGCATATACAKGAAGCCTCACATGGATCTAYGTGACATCTTGCAAAAGAAGGCAGGGGGAGATAAATCACCAGAGKTAGTTACCCTTAATGTCAAAGGAGAACATAAACAACAAAATCATAAGAGAGAGAGAGAGATCAAAGGCATGAAGACAGGAGAAGAGAGATGGTTCAGAGAAGGTATATTGTCAGGGGGAGWCACTYTTTTCTATTGATATCAAAAGGGAAGAGAAAGATCAAAAGCATGAAGATAGGGGAAGCATCCTAAAAGAGATTTACCCTTTGTYATTAATGTCAAAGGGGGGGAGAAACATGAGGAGAGAAAGATTAGGAGCATTGGTCACAGGTGGAGCATGAGTGTTGCCATCAATTCCAAAGTGGGAGATTGTTCAAAATTTAGTTGTCATTGATGTCAACCCTAGATGTCAAACCTAGATGTCAACTCTAGAAGAAGTCTAGAAGCATTGATGTCAATCATAGAAGAAGCATGTTAACCCCAGAAGAAGCCTCTAGAAGTGATGGGTTTGTTTGAAGGAATAAGTGATGGGTGTATTTGGAGAAGTCTCCAAAGTGGTCCACTTATGGCGTAGCTTTAAGCATGGCCCTCACAGGAATACACTTTGAAGAAGTATACAAGAAGCCCTAGAAATATGGATAAGTGGTTAAGTGGTTGAGAATCCCCAAAGGTGTGGTCATGAAGCCCAAATCTATTTGAGGAAAATGAGGATGAATAACATAGCACATGCATGCAAAACCCTCATAGATGGATAGTCCTCATCATGCCATTTCATACAGTAGGTGGTATGCCACGTGGTTCCTCACAGTTAAGGAGATATGACCTCTTGAAGTTGAAAGCCCGGAAGAATGGTTAAGAAGCCCCTAAATTGTTGCAACAAGAAGTTACAAGTCATTAATTAAAGGGTAAAATGTTCATAAGAAGAAAGTACAGGACAACCCTAAATTTAAGGAAATAAGTCACTTGAAAAAGTATAAATACACTTCAAGAAGCCACTCATTTGTACATAAAAGAAAGTTTATTGAATATCTATCAAGTGAGAAAATGATCTATTGGTGAATATGAGGTAGCAAAGGAGTGAGAAAGTGAAGTTTCAGAGATATAGAGGAGAACAAAGGGTTTATGAGAAACCCTAATTTAACTAACCCCCTTGGGTCAAGCTTAGGGCGTCCCGCGAGGCACCCCTGTGGGTTGTATGACAATCCTCACGTGATGCCCTAGGAGATGATTGTGTTTGTCCAATAAGGCTGAGGTAAAATTCAATGAAGATGTTATCTTATGTTTGTTGAAGATGATATGCACCAAGTTGGTATGTTGGTTTGTGATGATATGCATCAAGTCTACATGATAAAAAGGTATGTTTTCATTTGGTTTAAGGCTTTTTATCATAGATGGTATGGAACATGCTTGAAGCATGTTTTGGAGTTCTTGTTCATACATGGATGCATACGAGACATGTCTTGGTGATGTTATGGAATATCTTTGGTATATGGTTTGAGGGATATCTTTGTGATGTTGGCACATGCTTGAGGCATATTCTCAGTACATAGTTCATGGATGTTATGGTTCATTGTTAGAGGCACATCTTGGATGTATGGTATATGTTTGGTACATGGTTTGAGGCATATCTATTGAGGCATATTGTTGGTACATATCTTGGATATATATCTTTGGCACATGGTTGAGGTGCATTTTGGGATACTTGGATACATGGTTTGAGGCATGTATTGGCACATTGTTTGAGGTATATCATTGATGACTTGGCATATGGTTGGCTGCACATTTTGATGTTTTGGAACATGTTTGAGATACATATCTTGGATGGTTTGGCACATGCTTAAGGCATGATTTTTGCATATGGTTTGTGGAGCATCTTGGATATTGGGCACATGGTTTGAGATGCACTTTGGTATGTGTTTACATTTTATGGTACATATATTGGTACATTGTTGATGGATGTTATGGTACATGTTTGAGGCACATCTTGGCACATGGTTTATGGATATGACACATGCTTGTTACATGGATGATATGGCACACATGTCTTAGCATATTGTTTTATGCACATATTGGCGATGGTCTTGGTAGATGATCTATGTGAGTGGATCTCATTATAGTTGATGATGATGTTGATGATGAGATATCAGTGACAGATATAGTGACAGTAATAGTGACAATGACACCGATAGAGACACTGAGAGGGACATTAATAGGCTTGATGACATGTTGATTATCAATAACAAGTTGATTATCATTATCAGTTAGAGTGGCAGTGGCACTAACAGGTTGAGTCTCCATTTATATTTTAGGGCGGAAGGAAGGGGCAAGGAAAGGGGGTTATAGCCTCCTTCTAGTTGGAGCCAGAGAATATAGGGAGTTGGAGATTCCTTCAGGGTGGAGTATGTAAATCAAGGGGTCATAGAATTCTTCCAGTTGGAGCTGGAGAATTCAAGGAGTTGTAGCTTCCTTCAAGTTGGATCCTGTAAATCAGGGGGTTGGAGCCTCCTGCCAGTTGGACCTGGAGAATTTGGGGAGTTGTAGATTCCTTCATGTTTGAGTCTATAAACAGGGGGTTGGAGCCTCCTTCCAATTGGTGATGGAGAATTTTGGAAGTTGGTGCTTCCTATGAATGTATTCTTTGATATATAAGAAAGCATTTTGTGGTTTTCTCCCATTTCGGTTTCAACGTAAAACTATGGTGTACTGTGTATCTTTCGATATGATGTGATGTATTTTTTGTGGTTATATTTTTGTTGAATGCAATCATAAGTGATAATTGATTGATAAACTTGATGATTACATGTTTTGATTAAAAGTGGTAAAAAGTGCTCAGTATTGATTCACCCCTCCTCTTTGTATTGGTGAATATTCCAAAAAAGGTGGACCAAAATCCCAGAGCAAGGATGGCCCAGCCCAGGACAACCAGTCCAAGGCACAAGCTAAGAAGGATCACGAGAAATCAAAGAAGGACAATGGAAGTGGTGTGAGTTCCACAAAATCCCTTGGCACAACATTGATGAATGTCACTCCAAACAATCATTGTTGGCTGAGATGAAAGCCTAAGAGTCAGATGTCAACTTGAAATCTGATTCAAAATTGGATAAGGGAAAATGGATCATTGATATAGAATCCAGTGTCACCATCACTACCACGAAATTCTAGCCAAAGGAACCAAAAAAGGCTAAAGAAGGGGAGAGCCTCTTCCACTCGCAAATGTGGGTGAAGGGGACCCCACTCCATTTCATTGTTGACAGTGGTAGCCATAAGAACCTAATATTAGTAGAGTTCATCAAGAGGTTGAACCTAATAACAACACCTCACCCTCAACCATACACCATTGGTTGGCTCAGCCAGGCGTTGTCTCACAAACTCGCAAACTAGGCACCAACCTGCAAATGGTTGCAAGGCATAATTTAATTTTTTCTTACTATCTAAGATATATAAATATTTTAACTATAGGTGGCCCCCCTAGGAAGAAGAACGGCTGTTTAATTTCAATTATCTCTAGGAACAAATCTCACCACCTTATGGAAATGGTCTCATTAACCTTATGCAGTGATAATGTTTCCTTTTTCATTTGACTATGGGATTTACTGTCGATCTGGTTGAACAAAAAAAAGAAAGGTTATGTTCATAAAAACTTCAAAAGATCCTCTTTCCAGCACACATTCAACTCATAAATAGCATTAATGCTTTTACATGTAGATTATGAGGTACTTAAAGGACTCTTATAATTGTTGTATCTTAACAAACATTGATTTCAAAAGGTTGAGCTAGAGGATGATGTGGTCTAGGGATTGAAAGTTTATTTTGTTATATGGTTAACCACATATAAAAGTTTTGGTTCCTCGTATCATCAATGATATTATTTTCATATGTTACTACATTCATATATGGAAGCATTTGTTCTATATATAGAGGTGACAAGTTGTAATCAAAGGGTCGATATTCTAAAGTTTTCATTGCATTTGATATAACATATGAACTTAACGCTCAAGTTGTCAACCACTTTACAATTATACCATAGCACTGAATATTGAATACATCTATTGGTTTTATTATTCATAAGCTTTAAATGTGGTTTTAGTTTTTGAAGCTTGGATATGAGGTTGATGTGAAACCCCAACCGTCGTTTGAGTTGGCAACGTTATCGGTCTGTTGATATGTATATATGGCATGTGAACACTCACATATTTGGAAACATTTTCAGGCATATGATTGGTTATTGCGAGTAGTGGACTCTAACATGGATTAGAAAAGTTAATGCAGTAACATTTTTGGAGAACATGAACTCCATGCAATTAATGCATGGAACGCGGGCTAAATGAGGTATACCTCCTTCACTGAGATTTTGGCATTTAATTTCTTGATTCTGCATTGGAGATTGAAGCTTTGGTCTGAGTTTCACTATGGTGGTTATGGTAGTCGAAAGTCTTGTTTTTTCAAATATATTTTTGGACACCAAAGCAAGGTATGCTTATTGGTGAATGAGTGTGTTTTTTTGGCTTTCCTTCTTGAAATTGTTTTGTTATATCTACAAATGTTTCCCTCTTTTTATCACTCTGATACTTACCTTTTCTTTGAAAATATTATCTGATTCAAATGGATGTCGGTGGCCTCCCACCTATTCCAACTGGCTCATTTTGGCAATTTTCTAGTTCGACAGTTTTTCCTAATTTTTGGGTCCCTAACTTCTAGGGTCATTGAGGCCCTAAACAACATTTTTAGGGCTTTCCACAAGAAACATGTGTAGTCCTCGGATGGGCCTTTCCAACAGGCTATCGTGCGCCTAAAACAGAGATCGTATGCAAAAATTACGACCCCAGGAAGTTGATGTACTAACTTACCCAAACGGGGCCCACGTGACTTTTGGTGCTTCATCTCCTAGGGTTAGGTTTTTGGATGTCTAGGGTTTTTGACATTCCAGTTTATTATAAAAAGGTCTTGAGAGCCTCATTGTAATTATCTATTAGCGAATGAGTGCAGCCGTCACATCGCTTCTCAAAGATAAGTCGCCACCATTCTAGCAAGCTTGTTTTCGGCTGCATTTTACAGTTTCAGCTTTTTTCCTTATTGAATAGAAACCATTTTTATTGTATATCTGTTATTCTGTGTTAAGCATCTTTTGATAATAAGTTGTATTCATTTCATTCTTCTAATAAAATCTGGATCATTATATCTCGACCCACACTATGTGTGTTCATTGCAAATGACTCATTACGAATCAGTGCACCTCTTTGTATGCTCGTTTCCAAAAAAAACACAAGCCTCTGTTGTAATTTTATTTTGTTTCACTCACTGGTATTTGAAGTCTTGGATAGAAATGTTCCATAAAAATAGGTTTTTTTCTACACGATTATTTTGCTTTAAAGGGTTTAAACCCATGTCTTTAAATTGGCAACCTATATTGCTACCCGACCTTACATTGTAAAGTCTTACATGAACAGTGTCATGTTGATGATTTGTTCGCATTGCAAACCCCACTATTGTCACCTTACTCTGAGGTTGGGAAATATTTGATCATATCGTTTTAGGTTAAACCTTGGGTATTGCTTGGATCCTGCACATGAACGAAAGGCATCCTCTATCAAGTTCAAACTAGTGAAAGATAGTGCATGTTTGTCTGGTCTATAGCTCACCTTCCTTACACAAAAAATGGTCAAGTTTTTCATCAAGGATGATATATTGAACAAATAAATGCAACCCAGTTTTGAAATCATGTTTTTTTTTTTTTAATAAGGGCCCATCATAAAGCTCTCTTCAACATGTATCATCAATGGTTTCCTTCAATGATGATTGATTGTATTTTTAAACCCTATGGCAGAAATTGAAAACTGTTTGACCCTATCATTTTATTGCTTAAACCCTAGGCTTTAAGTCATGTGTGAATACGTCTATATCAAGCTTGAACTGTTGGGAGGTTTTGTGTATCTTCATTTGTATTATTTTTAGAAAATGTTGATAGTTATGT
>SNQJ01S0057577.1:5881-22722 GCA_010110895.2 Picea sitchensis | reverse complement strand
TCAAAAGGTTGAGCTAGAGGATGATGTGGTCTAGGGATTGAAAGTTTATTTTGTTATATGGTTAACCACATATAAAAATTTTGGTTCCTCGTATCATCAATGATATTATTTTCATATGTTACTACATTCATATATGGAAGCATTCGTTCTATATATAGAGGTGACAAGTTGTAATCAAAGGGTCGATATTCTAAAGTTTTCATTGCATTTGATATAACATATGAACTTAACACTCAAGTTGTCGACCACTTTACAATTATACCATAGCACTGAATATTGAATACATCTATTGGTTTTATTATTCATAAGCTTTCAATGTGGTTTTAGTTTTTGAAGCTTGGATATGAGGTTGATGTGAAACCCCAACCGTCGTTTGAGTTGGCAACGTTATTGGTCTGTTGATATGTATATATGGCATGTGAACACTCACATATTTGGAAACGTTTTTAGGCATATGATTGGTTATTAGAAAAGTTAATGTAGTAACATTTTTGGAGAACATGAACTCCATGCATTTAATGCATGGAACGCAGGCTAAATGAGGTATACCTCCTTCACTGAGATTTTGGAATTTCATTTCTTGATTCTGCATTGGAGATTGAAGCTCTGGTCTGAGTTTCACTATGGTGGTTATGGTAGTCGAAAGTCTTATTTTTTCAAATATATTTTTGGACACCAAAGCAAGGTATGCTTATTGGTGAATGAGTGTGTTTTTTTGGCTTTCCTTCTTGAAATCGTTTTGTTATATCTACAAATGTTTCCCTCTTTTTATCACTCTGATACTTACCTTTTCTTTGAAAATATTATCTGATTCAGATGGATGTCGGTGCCCTCCCACCTATTCCAACTGGCTCATTTTGGTAGTTTTCCAGTTCGACAGTTTTTCCTAATTTTCGGGTCCCTAACTTTTGGGGTCGTTGAGGCCATAAACAACATTTTTAGGGCTTTCCACAAGAAACATGTGTAGTCCTCAGATGGGCCTTTTCAACGGGCTATCGTGCGCCTAAAACAGAGATCGTATGCAAAAGTTATGACCCCAGGAAGTTGATGTACTAACTTACCCAAACGGGGCCCACGTGACTTTTGGTGGTTCATCTCCTAGGGTTAGGTTTTTGGATGTCTAGGGTTTTTGAAATTCCAGTTTATTGTAAAAAGGTCTTGAGAGCCTCATTGTAATTATCTGTTGGCGAATGAGTGCAGCCGTCACATCGCTTCTCAAAGATAAGTCACCACCATTCTAGCAAGCTTGTTTTACGCTGCATTTTACAGTTTCGGGTTATTTCCTTATTGAATAGAAACCATTTTTACTGTATATCTGTTATTCTATGTTAAGCATATTTTGATAATAATATGTATTCATTTGATTCTTCTAATAAAATCTGGATCATTATATCTCAACCCACACTATGTGTGTTCATTGCAAATGACTCATTACGAATCGGTGCACCTCTTTGTATGTTCGTTTCCAAAAAAAACACAAGCCTCTGTTGTAATTTTATTTTGTTTCACTCACTGGTATTTGAAGTCTTGGATAGAAATGTTCCATAAAAATAGGTTTTTTTCTACACGATTCTTTTGCTTTAAAGGGTTTAAACCCAAGTCTTTAAATTGGCAACCTATATTGCTACCCGACCTTACATTGTAAAGTCTTACATGAAGAGTGTCATGTTGATGGTTTGTTCGCATTGCAAACCCTACTGTTGTCACCTTACTCTGAGGTTGGGAAATATTTGATCATATCGTTTTAGATTAAACCTTGGTTATTGCTTGGGTCCTGCACATGAACGAAAGGCGTCCTCTATCAAGTTCAAACTAGTGAAATATTGTGCATGTTTGTCTAGTCTATAGCTCACCTTCCTTACACAAAAAATGGTCAAGTTTTTGGTCAAGGATGATATATTGAACAAATAAATGCAACCCGGTTTTGAAATCATGTTTTTTTTTAAAATAAGGGCCCATTATAAAGCTCTCTTCAACATGTATCATCAATGGTTTCCTTCAATGATGATTGATTGTGTTTTTAAACCCTATGGCAGAAATTGAAAACTGTTTGACCCTATCATTTTATTGCTTAAACCCTAGGCTTTAAGTCATGTGCAAAGACGTCTATATCAAGCTTGAACTGTTGGGAGGTTTTGTGTATCTTCATTTGTATTATTTTTAGAAAATGTTGATAGTTATGTGGACAAGCCTGCAATTACAAAAGGGTAGTCGTGGTTTTATCCTACATCCATTTGTTATGAAGAGTTTCGAACTTGTGACTTTCAAATATCAAGATTACAGTTATAAAAGGACAATGTTTTCCATTTTCANACGATTCATTCATTGGTTGTTTGAAGAAAATATTTGATGGATTATAGATCATATGTTATGATTTGGGGGTCAATAGAAATAATTTAACCAGAAACATATTCGACTTGGTCAATTGCACAACACTATTGACTAAGGGATTATATCAATTTTGTTTGGCATATAATTTCATTATAATCTTGTTCAATAATTATTAAATGCCACGATATTAAATTTCTCGTGTTAGATATGAGTTCCCTGATCATTACAGAAATTGTTGGAAAAAGTTATGGAGATTTAATCATTGGAATGGGGATGTGATTGATTGTCTGAGAATTTGAGATGTTTCTATTTTTGCATACAGGATCAGATCCCTCTTACTTCCACTTTAAATTCATTATTCCTTAAGTCCCAAATACATATATCATTTTAAAATCTCATCTTTTCCCCCCTATTGTATGAAATAAAAAATGTTTTCTCTATCGTTTTGATATGGATATTTGACAANTGAGGGTCCTCCAACTTCGTAAGGCCATAACTTTCCAACCGTGAGGAGTTATGTGACATTCTACATACCACCAAAAATGGCATGACATGTACTATTCATATAGAATAGTATTATCTTAAAATATATCATAACTCATACCGTTACCCATCAAACAAACTTGGGGTCTACAACTTCTCATGGCCATAACTCTCTAACCGTGAGGAATTATGTGACGTTCCACATACCACCGGAAATGACATGACAAGCACTATCCATTTAGGATATTTTCCCTGACAAATTCACTTTTCTTCATCTCATTATTCCATAATTAAGCATGGGTTCTCTTACTACACAAAGCGTCTTGCCGTGAGGGCTTTCACCATAAGGGGACCACTTTGGAGTTCATCCATATTTACTTCTTATCAACCATGAAAAAACAATAATGAGTCATATTTACATCAAACACTATGGGGTCCATTACCCAAACCTTTGTGCTACGGGTCTTTCTTCAAGGGTTGACATCAATGACAACCAATCTTAATCAACAGATATTACTCTCCTTGTCATTTATTTCACTTTCCATACATTAAAAAGCCCCTCAAATTCCCAAATTACATTGGAATTCCCATGTTCTTAAATAATGAGTAGTTATATGAGAGGATGAAGTATTCAAAGCAGAGATGGAAATTTGTCCTTTCCCTTTTATACCTAGTTGTGTGCATGCTTGTTTGTTGATCGAGATAGAGTTGTTTCTAAACTGTGTTAATGCAAATGGTATTTTATGTCTCACTCATTGTTGTATGCATACTCTAACTTATCCTTATACTTTATAGATGAGATTTTTCAGTAGAGGTAGCCATGGAAAAGGAAATAGAGGCAGAGGAAGAAGGCCAAATGAGTTCTGGCAAGGGGGAAACAAAAGAATCCATTTTTCAATTCATTTTGATGTTGATTCTGAAGAGTTTAATCAACTCTTACAGACTGGTTTCTTAAACTTAGAAGGACAAAGATCCTTTCAACCTCCTCCTCCACATAAATAACCACCTTTGCGCCCTCATCCTAGTATCTATGGCATACCAGTTGAGCCACATGTGTCTTTACCACCCTAGGCCCCAATCAATGATGGCTGGAATGATATTGTACATCCTCCTATCCCTCATGTTGGAGGATGGCCAACAGTTTCTTTACCATTTCCACCACCACCTCCTCTTAAGCAACCTACCCGTTGATTCTATTGCTTCGCATGCATTGCCCAAAACTTTCAAAATCCAAGAAAAACAACCGAACAAAGGCAAATGGCCTGCCAATTCTATTGAATCTAACCAATATCAAGCATCCTCACCCTCAATCACTTCACATTCACAACACCCTAGACATGAGGATGGATACACCCCTTTTGAGGATATGCATTCAGAAGCATCAACAGTTAAAGGTAAAATGCCTATTAAGGAAAATTCACATATGCCCAAGGTAACGAAGTCAAAGGAAAGTGGACAGAGGCAAACTACCTCACACAAAAAATAGGATTTATGATTTTATGATGTTATTTTACTTTGACTCCTCTTTTTGGACAGTCACTCTTATTTTGGACTAAAGTTGTTTTAGACAACATACAGATTATATTTGTTTGGGGCAGCATCATATTTTTGACAACTTGTTGACTTATTTAATTTTGGACATGTATATGCATATATACTTGGTATTTGGGAGTCAAAAGTGTGTTTTGAATTATTGCATGTGAGTTGATTGGGATATATGTTTATGCTTATGTTTTGATGATAATGATGCATTTTTATTAATGCGGGAACAATGGGGATATTTTGAAATTAAACAAAAGAATTGTTAGGGGGTCCCCACCTATTAGTTAATATTTATTACACCCTTATCATTATTTATTAATATTTTATTATGAGTTGTCCCGATTTAACAAAAAATAATTTAAATAATTTAACTAAAAGTAGTTGAAACTACTCAAAACTACTTTTGGAGAATAAAAGGAGAATTGAAGGGACAAACAAACGAGAGATAGAGGCAAAAACTCTTATAAGGTTTGCTCTTTCTCTAGAATGAGATTACATTACTACTTCATTCATTGATGAAATTATTAAAATCTAAGGACTTCATGTTGATAGTAGGGTTTTACTGAAGGTGGCAATAAGGAGGACCAAGAAACATTGATTATTGACATGCTTTATAAGGTTGATCATCTATTTCTGATAGTCTGTAAATTCTTATTGGATTTCTGAATTGAGTTTCAGTACTAATTAGGAATTTTGTGTAGAGTCAAGACAGTGGCAAATTGTGGCTTCTTGATACAGTTATTTTTCAATCTTGGTTTTACTTAGAAGACACTAGTCGTCTCTGTGATGATGTAACATTTGACTTATGTGTACTTTTCTCGTCCTTACCCATGCTGGGTATGAAATAATGTTTTTGGTTGTATTCCATAACTGAATAAATAAAATCACTTGATGGTTTTGAGGTCTCATTTTGGACTATTTGTGTGATCTTATTTCATATTTTTTTGTTTTTATAATTGTTCATCAAATCTGTTATAATTTTTTGATACAAATATTTTTATGTTTTATCATCACTCAACATAAAAGACAACATTGATATCAAGAACATATTTCTTGAATATTAATTGATATTTTTGCCAAAAAACTTTAAACATAGGGTAACAATCCCGACTATCTTGCCTTAGCTTAGCAAGATTCGAAAATGTTGGTATTAAAATAATGATTCATTTTCATCAACATTTATTTGGCGAACATATTGGGGAACTTATCCATAGTTTTTTGGTAATTGTATCTTATTTATGTACTTAGTTTTCTTTTGTTTTTTAGTTTTATGCTTTATTTTCTGATTTATGACTTTGCATTTTGTAAGACAACGTAATATTGGTGATGGTTTAGATGATCAGACTAGCATTTCTTTAACTATATTCAATCAGATTTTAGAAACAACTCATAGTCGTGCTAAATTCCATCGTTCTTGGGAGGTTATTGCTAGAGACATTATAATCCATGAACCATGGGAATCCCAACTAACACAAGCCCAAAACCACCCCCCTTAGTAAGAAGTTGACTTATGTCCTCTGGATCCCATTCTTCTCAAAGAACGAGAGGTTTATCTCCTGAGATTAATCTTGTATTTGAAATAGGAAGAAGAAATGTTATTTTGAAAAGTCTACATACTAAACATCAAAGATCTTTATCTAATTCATCTAGTTCATCATTATCTCTTATTCTTATTATTTTCAAAATGACATCTTCTGGCACTTCCTCTGGTACTAGTTCACCCTCTTCTTCACAATCCTCTCCTTCATTGATAATTGGAAGTATTTTCAATCATCAAATCCTAGTCCAATCTACAACAAATCCCACCAAGACAATCAAGAAATTTGGCTTATTTTAGTTTGAAGAAGATGAAATCACCACACCACAACATGTGTCTTCACCTTTAAATCTTACACCGACTACAAATCCCTTTCTTGTTACAACAAATTTTGCCTCACTCCGTGCAACTTGCTTAGATGGCCTTCCATTTCCCTCTATAGACTTCAAGTCCCCTTTTTGTTCATTCCAGAGCCAAAAATGCACATTTTTATACATAGATGCGCCCTATCAGTTATAAAACAAACATATACACGAGTTTCTCCACTACAACCCACATACATCGGGTTTGGTGCTCAAAAATTAAAAAGTATGTTGGGTTTCCACGCCATGTCATGAGATCCATGATCCTTGACCTTCCATATACTCTAAACACTTCGACTCGGCCCTTCAGTTCCATTTGGAGGCTATAAATTGAGCCATATCCAAGCGTAATCGACAATTCAACTTTGAGAGCAAAGACACTTTGGAGAAATTTCACTTCATATTGAGTCTACATCCCTTTGTCCTTGAAAGTCTGAACTTCTTGTGTTCAGCCCTGAAGCTCTTCATACTTTGTGATGGAGAACCTCATTGACTCCTATATATGAGCTTACCTTTGTGGAGGATTAAAGTGGTAGAGGCCCAGCTAGAGGGACTTAGTTTCTTGGTTCTGATATGTGTCATTACAAAAGTTTGTCACCTATGTACTTATGTTGATTATTTTAATAGAAATACTCTTTTCTTGTCCAATTGATATCTTGCAAATATTTGAATTAATATTCCATGGGTGTATTTGTCATGTATGCTAATGGATTATGCTACTTTATATGTTGACATCATATATTATCACCATATGCTTGTGTATCTTGGTTGTTGAGGACAAGTTGCAGGTATAAAGCTTTGGGTCCCGTGCTCAATGGTGGTCTTCTTCGAACGTCTGGATGAGGTAGGATTTTAGTCTTGTCTTGTTAACATTTCATTTATATAGCATACTTGACGTTAGAGTTGATTTTTGGGTGTTGTTTCGTCTATTGTGGTTTACCCCTAGCCATAGAGAGATTTTCCTCATAAAAGTTCCAAAATTCAAAGATCACTTGCCTAAGTTCTCAGGAAATGGCACCATTTCCACTAAAGAACACTTAATTTCATTTTCAAATGCATGTCATAATATAGGGGCGAATGATAATGACACTTGCATGCACTTATTTGTTAATTCTTTAGAAGGGAAAGTTGCAATTGATTTTTTCAAATTACCTCCTAAAATATTTTCAACATGGGCTGAATTGATTTATTGGTTTAAATCAACTTATGGGCAACCCAAAAATCCAACAGATTTATTAAGGGAATACAATAATCTGGTTTTTAACAATGGTGAAACAATTAAATATTTCAATTTCCATTTCACCAAATTGTATAATCAAATCCCTGACTTGATCCGACCCCATAACCAAGTTGCTTTTATTCAATACTATAATGCATTGCCCTCTTCTTATCATCATAGATTAGAAGAGAAGAATGTAACCAACCTAAACTTTGCACTTCAAACTTTTTTAGAGTATGAAGAGCAATTGCAAAGAACATGTCTTCCCAAGGAAGATTCTATTAAGCAGATTGATATGTCTATTGTTTTACATCATGTTCCAGATATGAGAAATCGAATGATTGCTTATGAGAGGAAAAGTGTTACCTCAAGTTCTTCCCCTGTCGAGTCTTCTTCTTCTCAAGCCATTTTGAGGAATAAACCAACTTATTCTTCATTTTTAAATCAGCCAAAGGCTATTCTCTCTAGGGCTTGGTGTGATTTTTGTGATGACAATCATGAGGAAAGTACTTGCGAACTTAAGAAAAGGGCACAATAGCGGATCTTTGGAAAAAATACCGAAACAACAATTTTTTTCCATAGATTGAGCTCCTAAGGAAGATGTAATGTTGGTAAACACAAGGAATAAAGCATACATGAATAAAGGGAAGGGTAATATTTCAAAAACTACTTTTTCTCCCAGTTCCTCTTCCCAAAACACTAAACCTCAAGTTTTCACAACAACTCAAAGTCCAAAGACATCAATCTCTTTTCCTCCATCCAAGTATAACATCCTTAATCAACTAGCTAACATAAAAGCAGATGAATCTATGTTGGATATGGTCACCATCCCGGAACAACAACAACATCTGAACAATTATATGGAAGGTAAAACTTCTCCTATAGATAGTATATCTGAAAAAACTGATGGAGACAAATCACATGTAAATAGAATAGGTGTAAATAATTTTAGGAATCTTGTAAAAAATACTCGTTTTTATATTTCTGTAAAAATTATGGATAGGATAGCTCATTGTTTCTTAATAGATGGCGGATCTGGCCCTAGTGTTATGTCCAAGATTATTATGGAAGAACTAGGACTCTCTTATACAAATGAAAAAGCAAGGAGCATGTTATCTTATAATAATCAACAACAATCAACAATCGATGAGATAAAAGATGTAACTCTAGTCCTTTGTGCACATCTCGAAATCATAACCACTCTTAATATTCAAGTAATTGATATGCATGTTAGTAACTGCTCAATTATTTTGGGTAGAGATTCACAAGATTTAACCGATGGTTATCTATCGTTAGATGGTTCACATATGTCCATCCCTAAAAATGGAAAGAACGTCATTTTTTTAAGGGAAGGGAGAATTTCACCATATATTGAAAATTTTCCTCAACCTAATGTAAATTTTATCGAGGAAGATATGGGTGTCTATTCTATTTTTGTTGATGAAGATGATGCACCTCTTGAACAACCAGAGGATTATGATGACGATATGTGGCATATGCACTTTGATGGTGAATGTTCAAGTGAAGGTAATAGAGCAAACATCATATTATACTCTCATGTAGGTAAAATTCACAAATTTTCCTATAAACTAGAATTCGCCTACAAAAATAACATTATTGAATTTGAGGTCATGCTGCTAGGATTGAAAACACTTATAACCTAGGTTGTGGTCAACTTACTTTTTTCGGAGACTTGGAACTTGTTGTAAATATGGTTAGAAAGATATATAATTGTAATAAAAAAATTCTAAAACGATACACCCAAGTTGTTTTGACTTTGATTCAAAATTTGTTGTCTTTTAACATCACTCACATCAAAAGGTAATTAAATTCAATGGTTGATAGGTTAGTTGTTTTTGCAACTTCAACTACAAGGAAACTATTGCTTCAGAGACCTAACTACATCTTTTTATCCTTGTATCGACCTCATATTCCCAATAAAGAGGAATCATGGCAAGATTTCTCGGATTATGAAAGCATTTGTGCTTTTATTCTAAATGAGCCATGCAAGTCAAAGAAAATAATTTCACTGGAAGACAATAAAATTCCTAAAGGTTTGAATCCTCTTAAAATGTCATTCTTGACTAGTGTTGTTAGCAACAATAAAGATCAAAAAGAAGAGGAGTTGAAGTGGAAAATAGGAGACATCATTCCTGTGAACATTGAAACTCAAGAGACTCCAAAGATTTTAAAAATAGGAGCCCAATGTTCTAAAGAAGAAAAGAAGAAGTTTATGGATTTGTTCTGTGAATTTAGAGATGTTTTTGTCTAGTCTTATGAAGATCTTCGTGGTTTTGATCCTAGTATCATCCAACCTGCTATTCTGATTAAGGAAGGAGCTAAACCGGTTAGGCAGAAACGAGACCCATTAATTCTACACTTGAAGCTACAATTAGAAAAGAGGTGGAAAAATTAACAAATGCTCACNCTTGTAAAAAATACTCGTTTTTATATTTCTGTAAAAATTATGGATAGGATAGCTCATTGTTTCTTAATAGATGGCGGATCTGGCCCTAGTGTTATGTCCAAGATTATTATGGAAGAACTAGGACTCTCTTATACAAATGAAAATGCAAGGAGCATGTTATCTTATAATAATCAACAACAATCAACAATCGATGAGATAAAAGATGTAACTCTAGTCCTTTGTGCACATCTCGAAATCATAACCACTCTTAATATTCAAGTAATTGATATGCATGTTAGTAACTACTCAATTATTTTGGGTAGAGATTCACAAGCTTTAACCAATGGTTATCTATCGTTAGATGGTTCACATATGTCCATCCCTAAAAATGGAAAGAACGTCAATTTTTTTAAGGGAAGTGAGAATTTCACCATATATTGAAAAATTTCCTCAACCTAATGTAAATTTTATCGAGGAAGATATGAGTGCCTATTCTATTTTTGTTGATGAAGATGATGCACCTCTTGAACAAACAGAGGATTATGATGATGATATGTGGCATATGCACTTTGATGGTGAATGTTCAAGTGAAGGTAATAGAGCAGACATCATATTATACTCTCATGTAGGTAAAATTCACAAATTTTCCTATAAACTAGAATTCGCCTACAAAAATAACATTATTGAATTTGAGGTCATGCTGCTAGGATTGAAAACACTTACAACCTAGGTTGTGGTCAACTTACTTTTTTCGGAGACTTGGAACTTGTTGTAAATATGGTTAGAAAGATATATAATTGTAATATAAAAATTCTAAAACGATACACCCAAGTTGTTTGGACTTTGATTCAAAATATGTTGTCTTTTAACATCACTCACATCAAAAGGTAATTAAATTCAATGGTTGATAGGTTAGTTGTTTTTGCAACTTTAACTACAAGGAAACTATTGCCTCAGAGACCTAACTACACCTTTTTATCCTTGTATCGACCTCATATTCCCAATAAAGAGGAATCATGGCAAGATTTCTCGGATTATGAAAGCATTTGTGCTTTTATTCTAAATGAGCCATGCAAGCCAAAGAAAATAATTTCACTGGAAGACAATAAAATTCCTAAAGGTTTGAATCCTCTTAAAATGTCATTCTTGACTAGTGTTGTTAGCAACAATAAAGATCGAAAAGAAGAGGAGTCGAAGTGGAAAATAGGAGACATCATTCCTGTGAACATTGAAACTCAAGAGACTCCAAAGATTTTAAAAATAGGAGCCCAATGTTCTCAAGAAGAAAAGAAGAAGTTTATGGATTTGTTCTGTGAATTTAGAGATGTTTTTGTCTAGTCTTATGAGGATCTTCGTGGTTTTGATCCTAGTATCATCCAACATGCTATTCTGATTAAGGAAGGAGCTAAACCGGTTAGGCAGAAACGAGACCCATTAATTCTACACTTGAAGCTACAATTAGAAAAGAGGTGGAAAAATTAACAAATGCTCACATAATCTTTCTAGTTAAATATTTTGAGTGGGTGTCAAATCTAGTTCTAGTACGGAAAAAAATACAGGTGAGATTAGATTATGCGTCGATTTTCATGCACTAAATAGAACTAGTGTGAAAGACAATTTCCCCCTTGCCAATATGGAAATGACTTTGTAGCAAGTTGCAGGGTCACAAACAATGTCCTTACTTGATGGTTTTTCTGGTTATAATCAAATTAGAGTCAAAAGGATAGATAAGTATAAAACCACATTCACAACTCGGTGAGGCACCTTTTCTTATGAACAAATGCCTTTTGGTTTATCTAATGGAGGTGCCACTTTTTAGAGAGCTATGCAAATAACTTTCGATCATCTTATCGGCAAGATAATTCAGATGTATCTTGATGACTTAAATATATATTCTAAAACCCGATCAAATCATTTTAATCATCTTAAAAAAGTCTTTTTGCGATATAGAAAATTTGGCATATCTTTAAATCCTTTGAAATCTATTTTCGGTGTCACTCAAGGTATGCTTCTTGGTCACATTGTTTTAGATTCAGGTATCATCATTGATATTAAGAGGGTTACCGTAATCTTAATTATTCCATCTCTCACATCTAAAAAGGAAATTCAATCTTTTATGGGCAGGATTAACTTTGTTAGAAGATTTATTCCTAATTTCGTTGTAATGGTTAAGCCTATTCATAACATGCTGAAACATGATCAATATTTTTCTTAGACATAGGATGTTGAAAAATATTTTGTAGGAATTAAAAGAGCCATTACTTCTGCATCGGTCTTGGCGAAACTATATTTTGATAAAGACTTCATTATCTATATGAACTCAACAAAAGAAGCAATTTATGTTATTCTTCTGCAAAATGACGATCAAAACAACGAACAACTTGTAGCTTACATGAGCCAGAGCCTATCTGGTGATGAAATCAAGTATTCTTTTAACGAAAATCACACATTTTCTCTTGTTAAGGCTATAGAAAAATTTCGCAACTTTATTCTTCACAAGCACACGCAGGTAAAAGTCTCTTTACCTGCTGTCAAGTTTCTACTTTCACAAACTCATCTTTCAGGTAAACTTGCACATTGGCTTGCGAAAATTCAAGGACATGATTTAATGATCACAACATCGAAAATAATTAAGGGACATGACTTAGCAGTTCACTTGGATCAACATCTCGAACCAAGTGATTCTTTTGAAAGTGATGAAAATGCATCATCAACACTGCTCTATATTGAAAATCAAAATCTTGATCTTGATGAACACCCTTGGTATAAGGATCTTGTGTATTACTTTCAATTCCAAAAGTGTCTTAATTACCTAGAATCTCATCAACGCAAGAGGCTACGCCTTGAAGCCTCTAAATATATGATCTTGGGAAATTCTTTATTTCAAATATCTGTTGATGGGTTGTTGTTATGTTGTATAGATGATGCAACAACTCATAAAATATTGAGAGAAATTCACAGATCAAGAAATTCAAATGTTGATTTCGGTGGTCATTTTGTAGCAAAAGCCACTGCCTTTAAAATCTTAAGAACATGGTATTATTGGCCTTTCATTTTTAGAGATTCTTTCAAATTCACAAGGGCTTGTGATAAGTGTAAAATATTTGCAGGTAAAGAACAATTTTTTGTCATGCCTTTGCAACATTTCTTCCTGATTTTCCATTTTCTAAATGGGGTTTAGATTTCATTGGGCCTATTAATCCTCCATCTTCTGCAAGACATATTTTTATACTAACAACAATAGATTACTTTACTAAGTGGATTGAATTTGTACCTCTCAAGTGTGCACAGGATGACCAGGTCATCTCTTTCCTCGAAGCTAACATATTTTCTCGTTTTGGTCTTCCTCTTGAAATTAATTCAGGTAATGGACCAACTTTTATTTCTGCCAAGTTCACTCAATTTCTTAGTAAATTTGGTGTGAAACACTAAACACTTTACTTCTTCTACCTATTATCTGCAAGGAAATGGGTAAGATGAATGATCTACTAATAAAAACCTGGTCAAAATTTTGAAAAAGATCATAGATGATACACCCCGTTAGTGGCACACACTTCTTACGTATGCACTCTGGGCATCAGACCACCACTAAATCTAGCAGTGGTCATAGTCCATTTCAGTCTTATATGGCCATCAAGTTATTATGTTTGTAGAACTTGAACTTACCCCACTTCAATTAGAATTACAGGTAGAAGAGTTGAACACAATAGATATTTCGCAAAGAATAAATGCTTTGCTTGCCTTAGAAGAATAGAGAAGTCATGGTTTAGAAATTCTTAGGAGAAGGTAGCAAATTGTTAAAAGATACTTTAATAAAAAAAAGCTAGATCTGTTATTTTCAGAGTTGATGAGAAAGTTTTGTTTTGGTATTATGCTCACGTCGATAAAGCAAAACATTCTAAATTTCAGAAACTTTGGTTGGGTCCATACAAAATCGCCTATGTCATAGGTAATAAATCATACTTATTAAAGGACATGGAAGAGCGATTGTTTTCATATACAACAAGTGGTTCACATTTGAAGCATTATGTTGAACCATAATGATTTAATTGATCATATTTTAAATGTTTCTTCTATATTTTTTTCTTTGTTTTGTTTATTTATTTTCTTGTCTGTACAACTAATTTTATTTAGACTTTTATCAGTTTTGGGTTTTTATTTTCTTTGACATTATGACTGGGTCAAATTGGATCATATAAGCCACCTACTTTGTCATACTAGCTGCAAGTTTTTGCTGATGTACTAAAAAACTCACAAGAACAGTAAACAACAGATGATATTTTGGGTCCATAACGCTACTTATGTAGTAGTTTCCATACCTATAGGTTTATTGCTAAAAGATGATGTACAAAGTTGTCCCCATTTTCTTCTTTCCTGTTCTTCCCTCCATAAATTTTATTTTTGCAAGAGTATATCAGAGAAAATGTTTAGCAAAATATGATGCTAGCATATCTAGAGATTCTTTGGTTGTAGCCAATTCAAAATTTCCAACCTTGTGGAGTCGCTAGATGTTGACTTGCAAACTCGCAAACTAGCCACCAACCTGCAAATGTTGCAAGGCATAATTTTTTTTTTAATCTACGATATATAAATATTTTAACTATAGGTGGGCCCCCCTAGGAAGAGGAATGGATGTTTAATTTCAATTATCTCCGTGAATGAATGTCACCACCCTATGGAAATGGTCTCATTAACATTATGCAGCGATAATGTTTCCTTCTTCATTTGACTATGGGCTTTACCATCAATCTGGTTGCACAGAAAAGAAGAAAGGTTTTGTTTATAAAAACTTCAAAAGATCCTCTTTCATACACACATTCAACTCATAAATAACATTAATGCATTTACGGGTAGATTACAAGGTACATGTTGTCGCACTGTCTGTAGCTAGGATAGAAGGTTATAAGATAGAAGGCCAAACTAGCGTAACAGGAACCAATCCCACCCAATGTCACCACAATGGGATGGTTCTTTCTCTTTAGGGAGGTTAGGCCCAGGGGAGACGTCCCCGGTCACCTGGGGTTTTGAAGAGGCAAAAGGCTAATAAGACCAAGATAAGGTTTTCCCCCCTTCACAAGTCACCACCCAAACAGAAAGTCCCGGCTAAACAGCAAAAAATAAAGTAAATCCCCAATGAAGAACACCTGCTTGGAACAAGACAACATCAAAAGATATATGCAAGCTATATTTCAATGGGTTAGTACTTCATAAGACTATCTGATGAATATATATAAGAAATTAGGCCATAAATGTTGACGAAGTCAATGTTTATCAATAGCATATGAAAAGATATAACAGTTCACCAATAAATATTGGAACGATGTGGCATTCAATGTAACCAATCAACACTTCATTAATAAATGCTTCAAACCACCATTCAATTGCTCAAAAAGTAAAACATTGTTGTATTAAAGATTAAATATCCAATGATGACGTCAGCAACTTAGGGTTAGTAGGTTAGGGTTTAAATTTTAAAGAGTTTAGAGAGTGGTTTGATCAGCTTCACTTCAACGTTGGAGGACTTAGATCAGTGCCTTAGGGTTTAATGGAGTCATAAATGAAGGACGCGGAAGTTGAAGGAGGTGAGATTTTAAAGGACTAGAGGGATAAGTTTTGAAGTGTTTCTAAAGCAGGGCTTCAAAATCATAACCCTAGGGGAGAGAGGCTCACTCTGGTGTTGCTAAAGCAAGGCTTCGTTCTCTCTCCTCCTTCCCGGCAAACAGCTAGCTCAAATGAAATACAAAATCAAGAAAAGAGGGCTTAAAGAGGGAGAGTGTTGCTAAGGCAAGACTCTTTCATCAAACCCTAAAAGAAAATGGCCCTAGGTGTAGATGACCTAGGCCTGGAACGTCCTCTTCCTCTTGAAGTCAAAATGGTACGGCTAGCTAAAGGGAGGAAGAAAAAGGAGTGTAGCTATGGCTAGGCTCTCTTCTTCTTCTTCAATGGCTAAAAGCATTTCTATCAGGGGACATGAGACAAGGACCTACTTGTGTGCTTGTCACCTAGGGTTTTTATTCAGCAAATTATAAACACATGTAAGAAAATAAGACTACAACCATTCAATCAAGAAGTTTTCCAGAAAAATACTTACAATTCATCAAGAAATAATCATGCAAACCCTAGTTGTAACACCTTCCTTCAAGAAAAACACCACAGAATGTCAAAAATCTCTTCCTTCAACAAGTGTGCCTTCCTTAAATCAGTCAATAACCCAAATAGGGCGCTAAAAATCAGACCTCACTACGAGTGAGTAAGTTGTGATGCTAAAATGAGGATCAAAATCCTCAATATATTCTGTATCAATGACCCAATTTTACTTTTTTAGGTCATAAAAAGGCCGACAAGGCCATAATGTCAAAATCATATTGTTTTTACATTAAATGTTAAGTAAAAACCCTAATTAAGCAGAAAAGAGAGTAAAATCCCCTTCAAGGGAGGTGTCAGCCCTTTCTAGGGCAAATGCGACATCCAGGAGCAAAACGTTAGCCCCCTAGGGGCCTCTCCAACATGCCACATGTGCCACTGCTGCCCAGTTTGCCTCCAAAAGCAACCATGAAGCTGGATGACATCATGGTGAAGGTGGGGACATCCTAAGCCTTCCAAGGCTAGCGTTCCACTTAAAAGGGGTCATTCCCCCTAGGTCTAGTCCTGCAGAGTGTCTCTGGTGGAATGTCCTCCTCCTCTCAGGTGCAAAACCCATGATCAAGCTCTGTCCTGTCTTTGCCCCCTAATGGGGTCTCAACATCCATCTAGTGGGCTCTTCAACCTCATGGAGGTCTGAACTGGTCATATCCCCATGTGTATCGGTCCAAATGGTACATGTCCATCAGGCATGGTCCTACAAATCAAAAGCTATGCCCTCCATGGGATCATCAGTCACAGGGATCATAGCAATGTCAATCACATCTCATCATCAATATTATTAAACATATGCATAAAACCCCTAATACATCAGTCAAT